>NCKU01003834.1:0-13315 GCA_003675995.1 Dinothrombium tinctorium | reverse complement strand
AAAACTGAAAAATGAGATTTAAGCCAGAAACTTGGCTCCCACTTGCACATTAAATTCAAATCGTCAAAAAAATTCTTTAAACCTAAAAGATTTGTTTATTTTCATTTCAAGTAAAAGTCGCATTTACCATAAATGTAGCTGATGATTATGGTTTCCATTAATGCGATTAACAAATAAGGAAATCCCGCTGAATATGTATCGAGAAGCTCGAGCACGTAAATACCATTTTTGGTGCATAGTGAAAGGCCGCAAATGAACATCGAAGTGCCGGTTATGATTACTATAATCGGTTTACTCAATTTGTTTTTTGACGATCTCTAAAATTATTAAATAAATAAATTAAACGCAAATTTTTTGGTTCGGTTTAGAACTCACTAGAGTGTCGAATATAAAGGTTATTATTGTTTCAATTGCGGCAAATTGAGAGTCAATTCCAAGCAGAAACAGCATAAAAAAATACGAAACGCACCAAAAAACTGAAGCTGGCATTTGACTTAAACCATCGGGTATTGCGATAAACGCAAGTCCTATCAGAAATGAAAACTTTTTAATTTTCCGAAAAAAAATGTGTTAAGCGAGAAAAGCAATCACCAATTCCTCCTTGAACAACATCGGCTACATTTTTATTCAGAGTGTGTGCCATGAATCCAACCATTGCGAAAACAACGAATCCAGCGAAGAGAGATGTGAGCATATCGCAAAGGCCAATTAAGACGCTGTGTTTCACCTGCAATTTTTAGACAACTTAACATCTGATGCTTTTTGTTGCGCTGACAACATCACAAACTTTACCGAAGATAATATGAATCACTGATTAAGAATTTTAAGATAAAGATAAGACAATAGTCTATATAAAAAAGAAAAAAGTAAAGCGATCGCTTTTGTTGGATACACAAATTTAAAAAAAATAAAAAATAAATTTGATATTGTGTCATGCACGCTTGCCATAGTGAAAGCGATATCAGCAAAACTTCTCGTACTACAATTTACATGCGTAAGTATTCGCACTTTCGCGCTTGAATCACGGCAAAGCATGACCAAAATCTCCGAACTATTAAAGGATGACCAAACCGACTATCTCCAATGTGATAAAAAGACCACATTTAAAATGTGTATTTCGCCTTTTTTGTTAACATTCGATTTCTCGCAACTTTACTATTCGCTTTGCTTTCGGTGAGCTTCACACATTCAAGTGTCCAATTCGTCGTAACGTCTACCGAAAGCCGTACTCGCGCCCCGACTCTACTCCGTATTAAGTGAATTCCTATTACTTTGTGTATTTTCTAGCTTTAAAATGAAGTGTGTATTCTTGTTTTATTAACAATAAGGTCGCCTAAATCTAAAAATTGGTTGCGCATTTATGAACCTGAATTGGTGTGTCGACAATGGTAGAGGATCACAGTATTAATCAATTCTATTTTATAAGAAGGTAAGCCGAAACATTGATAAATTTATTTTAGGTCAATGAGACTTAGGTTTGAAACTGAATTTATCAATGCAACAATGGGTTCAATCAAAAATTCTCGTGCGAATTATACTTTTCCATGGGAAAGATTTTAATCAAAGATTTACAGTAATGTCAGCTAACCAAATATTGAGCATATAATGAGTAATAATTTTACCTCAAACAAGTAATAGAAACTCAAAAAAGATGGTGAGAATATCTTTTAAAGGCAATTAGTAAACTAACTACTACTGAGCAAATACGATTAAATTTAAATTAGTGAAAAAGCGAATAACAATTTGACCGACGAAAGTCTTTTTTTTATATATTTGCGCAATTAGTTTATGTATTTTAACTTGCTTAGAAAATGTTAACCATGATTGCTCATGAATGCAAATGCGTTAGATAATAAGGTGCAAATTTTGCGCAGGATTCACCAAGGCGCTTGTTAAAATCGTCGCATTCATTTCTAGCATATTTATAAAAGAAAATTTTATAGCGCAATTAAGTTCTCATTTCCTGCATTTCATTGATTCGAACAAAAACATTAACTTGTCTCATTTTTCAATCTAAATTTTGCGATTTTTGTTTTCTCTCAATTGAGTCGAAAAATCTCGCCAAGGTGAAATCATTTTTAAAAAATTTGCGTGATTTTTGAAACCTACCACATTTTCATTGAATTTGTTGTAAGAAGCGTAGGTCAGCATTCCTCCTCCCGCTATACCAAATGAATAAAACACTTGAATTGCAGCATCACGCCATACTTCAATATCTTGAATCTTCTTCCAATTAGGAATGACATAGAATTTAATACCTATAACAGAAAATTTTAAAAATCCTCACTTATCATTGGCATGCCAACTTGTTATCAGCACAATTATGGGGTAAAATATAAAAAGAAATATTAGGAAAAAGAAGTTTTACCAGAAAGCGCTCCTTCCAGTGTTATTCCTCGAACAAAAAGAATCGCCAATATTACATAAGGGAATGTTGCAGTGAAATAAACAACTTTGCCTTAAGTAAATAAAGTGAATTGACAAACGCTAGAATGTTCTAAAATTTACCCGACGTTTGTATTCCTTTTATTAGAGATGCAATCACAACTACCCACGCAATAAATAGCACACCGGTTAGTTTCCAATTTAAACCGCCAATTTCGTTCAAACCACCTGATCTTTCGAGCATGTAGTTGCTAAAAAAATAGCCAAAAGATGTTTGGTAAATGAGCTAACTTGAACTTTTAAAACTTGCTTACTTGAAATATTCCTCAGCTGCTGATATAGTGTTATTCGTTGAGTTTACTCTGTTCACTGCGTCCAAAAGAGTGACGCAATCTTTTTTACACAAGAAAAAGTAAATAATAAAAACTCGAACAAAATTTACTACAAAGAACCTTTGCTGTTGTGACTTTGATTACAAAATTGCCACTTTTGTCCTGTAAACGATGCTACTGTATAGAATATGGTCCAAGCAATGATCATATTATAATAAATTCCAACAGAAACGCTAGCCACAACTGAAGCTAGTCCGACACCTGAATTATTAATTTTATCTCGGTGAGACAATCATATTTTCACTTGATATATTCATAGACACATTTCGAGTGTAAATTAAAATACTCAAACCTTTGAAAATAGGACATAACTCTTTGTAAACATGAGCGGGTCCAAGAGCTGAAAATTGTCCCAAACTTAATTCGATGAGAAAAAGTGGAAGACCGACTACAAATACCATCACGATGTATGGTATCACAAATGCTCCTGAAAGGAAGAACAGTTTTTAAAAAAGTTGATTTAAACTTATTTAAAAAATTTTTCAGAACTTTCAAAAGTACCTCCACCATTTTTATAGGCGAGATAGGGAAACCGCCAAACGTTTCCCAAGCCAACGGCGTTTCCGATGCAAGCGAGTAAAAATTGCGCTCGTCCTGACCACTGATCTCGTTTCTTCGTTTCGTCTACATTGTCGACTGCGATCGATTGCAAATCCATTTCACGTCTGTGCAAAGCGGTGGTTGAGTTTTGCGAAAAAGGTAGGACAATGAAATGTTTAATTAACCGTCAAGCAGCAGTAAATGTCATTTAAATCCTTGAGTAAAGATTTTTTATGAAAGTGTCTCTTGTTACTGTAACCTGCCTAACTTCATTATTCCTTTGTCGAGTCCAAGGCTCCAAAACACTTTACTAACGTTTAACAATTACTATTTACTCTAAAATATTTCATCACGAATCGAGTCAATTCGAAAGCATCGAACAAATGGCGTAACTAATTTAACATTTCTTGTTAGCAGTGAAAAACGACACGAAAGCGCGAATTCATAGTAACCATAACGTGCGTATTTACAACGAGTAAATATCATATTTTCAAAGCGTCTAGCTGAGTTGAAATGTAATATACATGAATAATTTAATACCAATTAAACGTATTCAATAATAATCAAAAGCATAGAAAATCGCTTTACAATCGAATAAATCTGGGTAACCTTATTGCATGTCACACAATTGTCGAGCTTTATTTATTCATTCGTTAAATTCCAGCTCAAAAAATAAAGAGAAAATGAAAAAGAAATCGTTTTTAAAATAAACAAATATGCAATGGCTGAATTCGCGTTAAAAATGATTTTTTTCAATTCTTTTTTATTCCGAGAATTTCGCTCGACTTTTCGCTCATTATAAATTTCTGCATTTTTCCAGTAGCTGTCATAGGAAAATGTTCGACGAACATTATGTATTTTGGAATTTTAAAGTAAGTTAACTGAGAAATAATAAAAAAAATTAAAATTTCATAAATATCGCTCAAATTAACTTACCTTGTCTTTACAAAATTCTTTTATATCTTCAGGTGTTATTTGCTCTTTTGAATTTTTCAGTTTGATCCAAGCGCACAATTCTTCTCCAACTCTCTTGTCGGGTACACCGCACACCTGAATGTTTAAAAGTTAGATTAATTTGACATAAGCTTGTAACATTTTAAGAATGTTTTAAGTTGCTGAGTTTTAAGTGTGCTTAGCGGTAAACTTTGTTTTAATCGCAATAAAATAACTCACGCCAGCAACTTCGACATTAGGATGTTGATGCAAAATTTCTTCAACTTCACGCGGATAGATGTTTTCACCTCCGCGAATTATCATTTCTTTAGTTCGGCCAACTATTCTGATATAACCATTTTTGTCCATTGTTGCGATGTCTCTAAAAAGCGATTAGTGTTTCAAATAGTTGTTTACGTCTTCATAATTAAGTGCATTGAAATCAAAAAGGTTTCAAAGTTCAAAAATAAGCTAATTACGTAAAAGATATAAACAAGAACCAATAAGGAAGTTGGAAATTAAAAGGAAATGAGTAAAGAAACATAAATTTTAGCAAAGAATTTTCTTAATATCAACAAGTGAACTTTTAAAAGATTTTTAAACTTTTAAGTTTGCCCACTTTATACACGTTCATTCAAAGTTTTATGCGCGATGCTTCAAGATGATATTAAAAGTAGTTTAATTATTTGGACAAGCTTTTAAGAGCATTTTTAAAGATTGAAATACCCAAATTAAGAAATCAAATGTGCGGTGATAACGAACGAATCTTTTGTTTTCAAAGATCGCTGCAATCACAATTTGAACTTGATTTGCGAAACTTTTAATTATTTGCGCAATCACCAAAAAATATAATTTATAACAATTTATAAGTTTATGAATTATTATTTATGATTTTTTTTTAATTTTATAACTTATAAATTTAGTTCACTGATAAAGTTTATAATTGCTCGTAATTTTTAGTTGCACAACTTTTAAAAAACAATAGATTCGCTCGTTTTCAGCGAACATTTAGGTTTTTAATTTTTAAAATATTAAACTTATTGTTTAAAATGTTAAAATAAATTTCTGAATTTATCATTGACATTTTTTTCATCAAATTGTAAGCGAATTCAATGAAGCGAATATTATATTCAAGCACAATATTCATGAATGAAATAAATTCAATAGCTGGTGAAGAGAGGAAAGAAAGTTCAAAAGTCAAGAATTTAGATCTTTTCGATAGAACTCAAGAATTACACTCGAATAAATAAGTTTCATAACGTCTTAATCAGTTAAATTTTTATATGGCTATGCAAAACTCATCATTTGAAAAATAGTTGATTTAAGCGAAAAAATTCATTTGATTACAATGTTAATGAAATGAATGAAGAGCAATTAATTCATTTACCTTCTATACAAGTAGTAAAAGTCTACTATTTTAAGTTAAAGTGCTCTAAATTTGACACAAATACTGTCAAAATATAATTTCGTTAATTATAATGAGATAATATGCAAATTGCTGAAAATTTTTCACTTTTAAATTTCAATTTAGTAAAATTTCTATAATTTTCATTCTTTTATCAAATTTTTAAAAATCTTTTAAAAGTTTTTTTCGCATTAAAATTATGATTTTTGCGAAAACTGATAATATTAAAAAAAAATTCACTTTCTTGACTTTAAACTCTCAAGCGCTATTATAAACTCATGGAGATTACTTCATTCTGTACAAAGATCAATATTTCAACTTTTTTTAAACAATATGAATGAGTGTAATAAGCGATTATCATTCATTTCAGCAAGAGCATATAAAGCACGATATAAAACTATATTTAGCTTGTTCAAAATTGAATACCGATATACTCAAAAAGATAAGATAAAATTATAGCCGAAAAAAACTAGCTTGATCTTCTTGACTCTAATTATTTTACTCGACACTATCTTATTTTTATAAACCGACAATATCCGTAAACGTTAATTGTCGCAAATTAATTAAACAATAGCAGTACAGACTTTGTCTAAAATATTTTCGTTGTACTTTGAATTTTTTTAAATCATTAGATAATTTTTGTTTAAGCAGATTATGAAATAATAATTAAAATTGAACGATCGATTGTTTTATATTGTCACAAGAATGTTCAGGAATTAGAACGAGGAGGATGTTTTGAAAAGTGCAAAGGTCAAAATTTGAACATATATTTTGAATCATACGATCGAATCTAATAAATGATTAGCATTCATTTCAAGCATACAAAGGCCGTCATAAGCTTTTTCAAAATTGAAAACTTATTCATATGGATAAGATAAAATCATATCCGGCTTATGAGAGTTATTAAAAACTTACCCCGTCCTGTACCATCCAGCAGGCGTTATAACCTCTTTGGTTTTTTCAGGCTGACCCCAATAACCAAGCATTACATTATGTCCTCTGACCAAAAGCTCACCACGTTCATCAATTTTGAGCAATTCTAAAGTATGTGGGTCTACAACTTTTAACTCGATAAAATCCAAAGGCCTTCCCACTGTTTCCAATCGTGATTCAACACTATCAGTTGATTCACTTACCGTGGTGCAGGGGCCCAATTCAGTAGCTCCAAAGCCAATTCTGATATCAGTCGCCGATGGAATTACGGTCTGAATTTCATGAGCTACTTCGATAGGAACAGAAGCTGCTCCCAAAATTATAGCTTTGAACGACCAAGTTGGGATAAAAAATTTTAATTTTGTATAAATCACTTACTTTTCAATGAATCAATTACGATCTTAGACTGTTTAATGTAACTTAAAATGTCGATTATAATCGTTGGAGTAGCCAATAAAACTGTACACCGGTTTTTGATTATAGAATCAACAACGGCTTTAGTGTTAAACCAATACCCTGGCAGAACTATGGCAATAAGAAAAATTAGAACATAACGGTTAGAATAGAAAATTTGCTTAAATACCGACGGTTCCAGGAACGCATGACATTAAGATGCTTCCTAAAGTGGCAGCAAAACTATGGAAAAGCGGTAATGGCAAGCAGGTGACAAGATTATCTGGATCCTGTATTCGGCTTGCAGCCAATAATGCGTTATTAACTACTGTGTGGTGAGAAAGAGTCGCTCCTTTTGGTTTTCCAGTTGTGCCCTGAAAGGCAAATATATTTCGACCACTTAAAGAAAAATGATTTATTTACCGATGTAAACATAATATAAAAGGGATCATCACTCTGAATTTTGCTTAAAACTTCTGTTGGCACAGTGCTGTCCTTACGCATAACATCATTTAAGGAGAGAGAATCTATATAACCAATTTTACCAGATTGGGTCTCTCCATCGATAACTACAATGTGCGAAAGATGATTTTCCTAAAATAAATTTATCAATCAAAATTTATATTTTTTTAATGTGCTACAAATGAAATATAAAACAGTTGCATCAAATCGCGACAAATGTTAAATCATCGAAAAAAATTTAACTCTTATATAGAGTCGAACTTGAAAATTTTTCAATACTTAAAAGAACAACTTTTTAGTTGGAGAGAAAAAAAACCCTTTTAAAAACTTTTGCTTTTGAAATGTGCTTCGGGATATGGTTATCCTTTGATATGATAACTGTAATTGTAGTTTATCTTTCAAAATTAATGGTCATTAATTTTCATAATTCTCAACTTTTTAATTCAAGCATCGTTTTAAATGCGGTTTTTTTTAAACTAAACAAGCTTTTATGTTGTCAATGTTGTTGTTAACATATTTGAATTAAATGTTTTTTTTCTCATGATTTGAGCTTATTTTTTAGTTAGACAATTAGCAACGAGTTAAATTAACAAAAAACGTGGATTACTTTTTTCTTTGGAATATTAGCCTAAAAAATTTTCAGCTTCGATTTCGCGGTTGAGCTAAAAAGGGGATCTACTGTTAAAAAAATTAAATATTGGAGAAGTAAAATATGATAAAGTCGTTTAATGTTGCACTTATGCAAGAGCAACATTTTCTGAGATATCTTAACATTCGCTATGATTGGATGCAACATTTATGTAGTTAGTCTTATTAAAAAATGCAAATGAAAAATAAATAATTGCGAAATATTGCTGCATTCTTCAGTAACATAACACTGTCATCAAAAAGTTGCACTTTTTTAAATCAAACAAAGATATTTTGCTCTATACTGTACTTTGTCAGGATTGTGCACCACTTGGCTTTGACTGATAAGTTCAAAATGATTGTTTGCTGGATGCTGTTTTGATTTGCGTCCAGGCATAAAAAGAGATTTAACTTTGGCTGCGCGCAAAACATATTCCAACTCGGGCAACTTGTAAACAGGATTTATCGTACAAACAATCGCTCCAATTTTTGCGCAAGCATATTGGATCATAATCCAGTTGTATGTATTGAACGACCATATTCCGACCACGTCACCACGTCGAATACCTGTTAAAATCAACTCAATTTATTGAATATGAAGTAAAATAAACGAATATATCACCTAATTCATGATGTAAACCAGCAGCAAGACTAGTCACGTCGGCGTCCAACTCCGAAAAACTTTTGACAATATTTTCATGGTGGCTAGCAACGGCGGTTTTCAGGCCATCTTAAACTTATCTGTTAATTAAAAACTACTTAATTTAAAACTAACCTTTTTGTGCATTTATTTGAAGCAGTTCTGCGACAGTCCGATTATTTAAACTTCTCTTACTTTTGCCGAAAGCATAGGACCACGGATAATCAACATAAGGCCTTGAATATGGAATTTGCAAATGAAAGCAAGCTTAGAAATGTTACTTACGGTAAACTGTCATCAGTTGTTAAGAGCGCCCTTTGATCAAAGCGGATGTTAATTTTTCTTTGAAAGGCTGAAACGTTCGTTTTAAGAAATTGTCTTAAGGGAAGCTTCATTTTGCAGTTAAACTATTCAACTTTTCCAGTATTTAAAACCTGTCAAATGTACCGAGAGATCTTTCTAGTCGTAAAGCTTTCTTGACCAGCGACAAATGAAAAATGCTTTTGTCTAAAGAATATAAAAGTAAACAACACCCTCTTTGCAGAAGTGTGTCGCTTATGAATTGAGTAAGCAAATATTACGATCCCACCTCTTGCCAATTGCCACTCCTTTGAAACTGCCCAATATAATTGTTAAAAACTACACACAAGTTTTGATATTTGTTGGTTTATCAAAAATAACTGAAAACGTATGTTTATTGCCAGCTTTTTAATCAATTTAATGAACTCTTTCAATAATTTTTATCAGCAATTTTGCTATCGGGAGTTCCGACAGCTCTGACAGTTAAGCATACTGTCACGGTCAAATAATTCAAATTCAATTGACTTGCAGTTTATTTTTATCTCTCTATGGCTTGCATCTTGATACAAAACGCGGATACAAACATGCATCTCGTATATGGTAGCGATTGAGAATCCAAGTGATAAATCTTTCGAGACCTAAACCAAAACCGCCGTGTGGACACGAACCAAAATGTCGTTGGTCAAGATACCAATAATAAGCTTTAGAATCGATGTTACTTCGTTTGAATCCTTCGACTAATTCTTCATATTGCCATATCCTCATCGATCCACCAATAATTTCTCCAACACCAGGAAGAAGGACATCAACCTACAGCAAAAATTTCAATGATATCATCACTTTAACAAAATGTATTGACCGATTCTGTAAGTCTCTCATCTTCCGGACATTTCGACATGTAGAATGATTTAATTTCCCAAGGGAAGCGACACAACATGATTGGCTAATTGAATAGAAACATTAAAGAACTGTTGATATTAAAAAATTAAAACTTGCCTCATTGATCTGATCAGTCATTTCTCTTTCAGGTTTTTCTGGTATATCTTCACCAAATTCGTAAAATGTACCATCGTCTTTGGTAATGTTGTGCTCTTTTAAATATGTTATTGCATCTGTATAATTTAATCGCTTAAATGGTCTTTTAGGCGGCACAAAACTGGGGTTAAATTCTTCAATAATTGCTCGAGAATTAGGATTCTTCATAACTCTATCAACGACATCGACAATTATATCTTCTAGCTTATTTAGCAAATCTTCAAAGGTTATAAAAGGATATTCAGCTTCCACATGAGTATATTCAGCCAAATGACGTCTTGTTCGCGATTGTTCGGCTCTATAGGATTGGGCTATACAAAAAACATCACCCAAGGAAGAAATCACCGTTTCTAGATAAAGTTGCGATGATTGCGTTAAATATGCCTGCATAAAATACTTTTGATTAGGTATCATACAAAGTAATCAACGAAGTACCTCTTCACCAAAATAATCAAATTTGAATAATGTCGAACCTCCTTCAACCTGATTTTGCACAAGAGTTGGTGGAGTAACTTCACAACAACCAGCTGCGAAAAAGTGATCACGGAATGCTTGAGTCAAAATAGATCTGAATATCATTATCTTGGACAGCTTTTCGCCTCTGAGCATCAAATGCCTTTGATCCAATTGAACGTCAATATGCGATTCTTCATTTAAAACGTTTTCGATACCACCGGCGGGTGCGTTGTTGACGAGCTCCCAATAATCGCAATGCAGTTCGTGGCCACCAGGTGTGCTTTGACCTTTGGGTGTTTCCTTAAGAGTTCCATAAACAGTAACAGAAGCTTCTGTTTGCAAGATAAGAGCGTTGTACGTTTGACATAACTTGTCGGTGAGTACACATTGAAGAAAGCCTGTTCCATCTCGAAGTAGAATGAACATCAGAGACCTTCCTTGTCGCCTCAATCGGTGAACCCATCCACTGATTTCCAGTCGTTTGCCTCGTTTGTCAACACATTGCTTAATCTTTACTCGTTCAGCTTTTGGTAAAGTAGCATCCAAAGCGATTGTGATTGCTTTAGCCTCTTCAAGATTTTTTAATCGTCTTTCCTCGTCTTCAGCCTCTTTCGCATCTTTCGCTTTCTCTTTATATTGTTCGCGAACCCAAATTTTTCTTAATTTCTTCAGCTGCGATTGACTCGCGGCAACCCACTTCTCGTCAGCTTTAGCTGATTGAATGTAAATCGTTGGAAACGGTTCTTTTCCGGCATGTCGCATTGCTCTTAAAATGGTTTTAAACGGTCGACTCTCGGATCCGTCGCCGGTTTCATCATTCCCCAACTGCTCGCTTGTGTACAACTCACCTTTTCGGAAACAAGAATAGTGAAAAATCGTGGCAAAAGTGAAGTTTCAACTCTGGCTTACCGCTGCTCATATTCTGCATCTTTTCGTTGATCTCGACATCGTTTTCGATTGACTGTTGTGTATGAGACATATTGACGCAATTTGTGAATGCTGTTGCAACAAATTTCGCGAAGAGCAGCAAACTGACAATTGAATAATCGATTTCAAAACACGTGAACACGGCCACCGCAGGAAGTGAGTGCCTCGACTGTGTGTCCCTCTGTTTGGGCTTCAATTCGAACGCTTCCGATCATCGCATCGTTTGATCGGATTTCGCCGCTTTCGGTAAAACAGTGCCGAAAAGTGAACCGAAAACTGATTCTCATCGCATAAATTAACGTTAATTTTGTGCGAAATGAAGTCGAACGCGGCGAGAGTCGACCGCTATCTTCTGCTCGCACTGTACGCAACGCGAATAATGGTGTGCCTGTCGCCGGAACACGGTTACATCCATCCCGACGAGTTCTTCCAATTCAGCGAACCGATCGCAGCGAATGTGCTCAATTCGAAAGCGTTCATTGCATGGGAACTGACCGCAACGCAACCGATTCGAAGCGTATTCTTACCGTTACTTATAACCGGCTCTTGTTTCAAACTGATCGCTCTCTGCACAAACTGGCCTTCTCCGTGGTTATTACTGGTTGTTCCTCGTCTAGTAATGACTCTTCTTTCGTTTGTCGCCGACTTTTGTTTATATCGAATTTGCGATTTAATTGATCACAAGACAAACAAAGCTTCTCTTTACATCTTTGCCACAAGTTATTTAACATTATGTTACTGTACGCACACCTTTACGAATGCAATTGAATTGATCCTTCTTTCAATTTTAATGCTATTTGTGGTCAAATCCAGTAAAAGAAAACAAGCTGTCCATGCTTCTGCAATTGGTCTTATCTTGTGCGTCGGTCTCTTTAACAGACCAACTTTTGGCTGTTTTGCTATCGTGCCCCTCATGTTTTGGTTATTTTCAGAAAAATCTCTTTCTTTAACGAAAGTCATAGCAAATGGTACTTCAATATTGCCATCCTTTGCGTTTATGTTTATCTTTTCTGTTCTCATCGACACACTATATTATCGAAATGAAAGTACTTTTGATGACTTAAACACTTTGATATCGAGGATGGAATACGAGCAAATATTTGATAAAATTGTTATTACTCCAATGAACTTCATTAATTATAACATAAGACCAACCAATCTGCAAAAACATGGCTTACATCCTAGGTACCAACACAGCATTATTAATGTCCCACTAGCATTCACTATGCTTGGCATGTTAGCTTACTCCGATCTTCTGAAATTTTTCTCAGGCGTTTTCAACCGAAAATTACATGTCAAATTTGACAAGATAAAAGTCTTAATGATTCTCACATTCGTGATTCCTTTGATTTTGTTATCACTTATTCCTCATCAAGAACCCAGATTTTTATTACCCTGCTTAATTCCACTATGCGTTGTTTACAGCAAAAAGCTTTATGAAAGCAAAACATCGTTGTTCTTATGGATTGTTTTAAACTCTGTGCTAGTCATCATTTATGGATACGTTCATCAAGCTGGTGTTACCAAAGCGCTTTTTGAAATGCATCAAGAACTTAAAACAGTTGAAAACAGCTCACAAGTAGACATAATAATTGCAAGAACATATCTTCCTCCGCAGCATTTGCTCAACATCCGAGCAAACGACTCGAAAGTACAAATCCATGATTTATCAACAAAGGAATTTCCAGAAGCTTTATTTCGTGAACTAAAACAACTAAAAAAGTCGAACCCACATAATGTTTACCTTTTAATTCCGAGTTGCTTAACAAAAAAATTGAAAACAGTATTTTACAATTCCAAAATTAACAGTTTTCATCTCCAGAAACGAGTCTTTCCCCACTTTACTTTTGAAGATTTGGAGTCTTCTTTAGAAATAATGATGACTAG
>NCKU01003833.1:0-13877 GCA_003675995.1 Dinothrombium tinctorium | reverse complement strand
AATAAGACAATCTTTAGTATTGTATCAATAGGGAATTAATCTCTACTTAATGAGAATAAATATTTGTAAATTCAAGAATATAAAATGTGTTTACTATGTTTACGGAGACAAAAAGGAGTAATTAAAATTAATTTTACTTTTAAATTATCTTGTTTTCGAATCTCTTCGAGATCAGCTTTCGTATAAATAAAATAAATAAATTTTTGTTTCAAATAATCATTTAATTTTACTTTAACAGCCTCAATTATTCAAAATGCTAATACAACTTTATTGAGACCGTCAAAAGTTGGGTATTAAAAATAGATTAGTACGTTCACAGCAAATTTATAAAAAAATTATGCAATCATGTGATTTCTTTTCTTAAAGCAATAAAAAAGATTTACAAGGAATCCATTTTTTGTGCGTGGTGTTATTTTGTTCCCGATTTCAATGAAACTTGGGAAGTAGATAGAAATTCATTAGTGGATTAAGAATTACCCTCAACATAGATGCGAATTTTGCGGGTGAAGCAAGTTATTCGCGTGCAAACTTTAACATTAAGTCTAAGGCGAAATTTTTTGTTTTGTCGATTGCGGGCCTAAATCTCAACCGATTCTCACCAGGTTTGTTTTAAATGTTTAAACTCGTTATGTGCTATAAATAATTATTTTTATCTCTTATTATTTATGTTGAAGTTTCTTTAAAGCAATTTTTTACTGCTTTGATACAGAATTATGTAACATCTTTTATAAGATAGAAGTTGAATAGTACTTTCATTTAAAACAAACCAGGTGAGAATCGGATGAGATTTAGGCCCGCAATCGAAAAAACAAAAAATTTCGCCATAGACTTAATGTTAAAGTTTGCACGCGAATAACTTGCTTCACGTGCAAAATTCGCACGGATGATGGGGGTAATTCTTACTACACTCATGAAGTTCTATCTTCTTACGAAGTTTCATTGAAATCGGGAACGGGCACAAAAGATAGATTCCTAGTTAGTAGAAAATATAATTATAGTTATTGTCGAAATTATAACTAGCAATATTGTAATCTAATAGTTTACATTTAATTGTATTCAATTGCTTTCAAATTTTAACTTTTACTAAAGTAGTAAAATTACGAAATTTCAAAATGAATTTTTCTGATGTAACTTTTCATAAAATATAATACATTATTTAATCATTTTTAATTAAGTAAAACATAATTCGCGTCTCCTACAGATACAATAAAAAATGAAGAGTTTTTCTCGCTTAAAAAGATAGCTTCTTCGACTCAGATTTTGTCGAAACCTTGCATCTGCATGATTTAATATAAATACAAAAGTGTTGTGATATTCATTTTTGTATTAGTGAAAGGCTACACGAAAAATTGTTTAAAAAGATAAGATATTAAATTTAAATAGAAAATTTAAACAGTGAAAGCATAGAGATAAGCACAATTGCCGAGTTATGTCGCGCGTGGATCGCAATTGCTGCATGAGAATCCGAGCCCAAGGGACGAGAGTTCGAATCTCGTATTCTTCAAGTGGAAGAAAAGTTTTTGCATTATTGAAAATCAGAAATTTGAAACACTGGCAAAAATTTTTCTCTCCTGCCTAGATTTGAACCCACACGGCTGAAGTATACTTGCTCTATGCTCGATCCCACTCAGCCACTGTGCTTATCTCTATAATTTCACTCTTTAAATTTTCTAGTTAAATTTAATATCTTAAACAAGATAAACTATTGAATTTATAATTAAGAATGCAACTCATAAGTTTCATATAATTCTGACGTGTATTCTTGCGAATTTACCATATTTTAGAGCAATTTTGTGATTTTGGTGATTTGGTGCTACATTGTAAATTGAGATTGTCAGGAGCAAGTTTTTTTATTTAGAAGTTAAAATTTTTAAAAAATTAACAATTTGCTTTTTCAAAACAATCGATAAACTCTATGATCGTCAAAATGAAATTCTAAAACTTCGAGGTTTGAAAATTGAAATCACATTCATTCGTAAATCTGACTTCATTAGCTGTCACAAGAATGTATTTCTCAGATCTTCGTTTGCCGTTCACATCTTCAATTGTTCTCACTATTCATCTCTTTGGCACGTTTTAACTCTTGTTGCATGATCAATTCACTAGTTAAATGCTCGTGCTGTCGCATTTGCAGCTTCAACGATTTCGGTATATCTGGTATTGCCCATCTAAGTATCATCGTCGTGATGGCGATCACATTTTCAAATACAACGATGAATGCTAACTTAACGGCCAGTTCTTCCCAATACTCTTGAGTAGGTTCATATCGTTTGTCACCGGCATCTGGAGGTAATCGATGTCCCTGGTACCTGAAACGAAACGATTTCATTAAAATCCGACAAAACAACGCTACTCACATGCAAATTTGCGATTGAGGAATCGGTATCTTAAATTTTTTGAATTTATCCGATTCAAAGAGTGAAAATGAAGAGTTGAGATACGTTTGAAGCGAGCCGTGTTTGGCGTAATGATAAAGTTTAGGTAAAAAGGAAGATGTAAACGCGATCAAAAGAGCGTTGCTAAGAACTGCTAATTTGCCGATCGCATCGAGTATTCTATACCAGATGCCGATGTCTTTCACACGCTGAGCAACCGGCCGCCGCATCGAGATGATCATTTTACGCGCATCTAAACGAATTTCAAATGCATTGTTGATCAAAGCGAATATCGGCGCCAGTGGAAATGCTGCTACGAATATGGTGACGAAACCGAATTGAAGCACCATTTCTAAATATTCGTAAAACAAGGCCTGCGGTTTCCACGAAGCTAAGAGGAAATCGGCTTCCCATTGCGGTGCGTGCAGAATTTCGGTGTCATCCTCTTTTCGCAGCGTCCAGCGATTTCTGCACCACTCAAACCACGGACTCGACATTTCCATGATCGCGTTTAACGCTTGCTTACCAACCATGATGATGCTAAGTTGAATGGCTAATTCGACGAAACATCCGCCGGTACCGCACTCTTCGGTAGTTCTGCTGGCAAACGAATTATTGTCGGACAGATCACCGGGATAAGTAACGAAGCGACCTTTGAAGAATGCGATGTAAAATATTGACGAGTAGTAATTGACAAATTGCAGTAGATACATTTTCAATGTTAAACTATTGTCGAAATCGGTTTGAGTGCGCGGCATTTCCAGTTCGGTTAAACGAAATGCGAGCCTTCCGTAAACAAAATTGAGAATCATGATGCAAACTAAATTCAACATCGCCGCGGTTATCGCAGTTATGATCGACGAGTATTTAATCACAGTTTGATCTTGATTGGCGGCTAACGCCGCTCGAACGGTGACTCGGTAGACAATAACGCCGAGGACGCAAGCGAAAGCGACCAGAATCAATAAGAGTACCATGCTGCCCGAGAAAATCGAGTACGGCAGTTGTTTTCGCCAGAATGGCACGTATGGTTCGTACATTCGAGTGACCGCATTCAATCGTTTCTTTTCGGCGGTGGATAATTTCGCGAGATACTCCGGTCTGGGATACTCTTCGAATGAGTCGAATGTGCTCAGATCCCATCGATAAGTGATTCGCGCCGCGTAACGTTTCCACATTTCGAGATAAACTGTCGCCCATAATGACATGAATACAGCGAAGAACACTGTGGCCGGATTATCGAATAGATAAGTAATACGAGCGTAAGCGCACGAAGTGGATATATTCCAGAATCGGCAATCTTTCATTGTGCAAAGTGGACACATCGGCGTGTGATCAAAAACACCATCGCATATCTGGGCACTCGGTATATCGTTTTTTAACGTAATTAAGCCGTAAATGAAACAAATGACGCCGACAATAGAAGCCGGTATTAGCATCGAAGTGTAAAATCCTAACCAGGCGAAGTAAAGCGCGATCTTTACGCCGAAATAAGCCCGAATTTCATTCAACGGTTGCTTTCGAAACATTCGCTTAAGGTTTGCCCAATTTCGAACTAAATTCATTCTCGGTGAACGGATTTGCTTGTCATCGGTTATTTTACCCTCGTGCAACGGATATGCGGCTAAGTACACATCTTCCTGCAGAAGTTTATTGAGGCCGAAAGCTGAGGCATCGTTCGTTTTCGGCGAGAAACTTTTTCGCTTAAGTATGAAATCGACCATTTGCGATCGCTGCGAAGAGCTGAAGAAGCGCTCCTTCACGGGCGGAATATTGAATAAGTACTCTTTGTCTCTGGTGTAGGGCGCGGTGAAACGCTTTTTACAATACGGATCGTCTTCGTCGAATATGATCTTCCACGTTGACTCCACATGCTTCATCGGCATTTTCAGTTTCATTATCTCCGCGTAACGACACAAAACGTCCCAAGGCGCGTGAATTTTCACGTAGCTTAGTGACGATAATTTTTGATCATCTTCTGTGTACTCGAGCTTTAAGCCTTCTTCGCGTAAATTATTTTCAAAATTTTCACGATATTCAGCGTGAAGTTTCTCTTTTGGACCGCCGTTCCGATTGTACACAAGAATGAAATCGATTCGCTTGACGCCGTCTTCGAAATAATAGGAGGACACATCGTGATCGTCACCTCTTGAACCGATCGGCTCCATCGGTATATTATCGTATTTAGATGGTGAAATACTAATTGCACAAGTGTCGTTGATATTCGAAGCGACTTCGCCAGGTGCCAATAGTTCGTGGTTACTCGAGGAATTCGTTTGTTTTGTTTGCGGTGGATTAATCAATGCCGGTGAAGTTTCGTTCGCTCTTCGTCGCAAATCTCGATTCGCCTTCACTATTGGATGAGTTTCGTTGTAATCGCTGTGACTCGATGGTGTTGGTGATGATTGATCGCGTGAACCGATTGCACTGTCACCACCATTTTCGTCCATTGATTCACCTGCTGTATGAAAAATAAAATTTTATTCATACGTTTTTCGATTAAATTAAGTGAATGTTAATTACTTCACTAGGAAAACGGTGATCAAGCAATTAAAAAAACGCTTTCAATGTGAAACTAAAACAAAGTTTGTAAAAATTTTTATATTTGACGGGAAGCGAAGAATATATTCAGAATATGTTTCATTCGTTTTCGACTTATGATCAAAATTATAATTTTCACTAATAAAGAATTACTTGCTTGATTATTTATGCGCGAAAAAGTTTGTTTAGCTTTTAAAAACATTAAATTCTACCTTGAAGAAAAATCAAAAGAAATGGAAAGCAAACGGATATACCAGATATCTAATAAAATGAATATGATAAACTAAATATTGGATAATAAAATAAGATCGATATTAAATATAATAAAAATTTTTCGCAAATCGTCAACTCGATTCAATAGTTATCATTGCAATTGAATTATGTTAGCCACTTTTATTCACATTTATGGTCACATTACTAGTTTACCTTTTTCATTTAAATTTCCAGTAACTAATAACAGAAACAGTCATACGTAAATGAACATAATCAGCTTAACTTATGTGTGAGAGTTTAATAAATTAATTACTAAACAAATGGCAAAAAATTGGTAATGCGCTTGTTGACTCTATTGATTAGAGGTGTCCAATAAGATCTCCTCATCTCGTTTCATTCGCTAGAAGACTAGTTGATTTGAGTAAGGAAAATAAGATTTTAATTATTTGCAATGGAAAATGATAATAGCCTAATTCAGCATGGTTAGGATATATTAAGGATATCAGAGACATTGTGATAGTACCTAATATCCTGATGATAATATCCTACATTTTACTTGGTTATAAAACTATAATAAAACTATTTTGAGAGCCTTAAGAAACTCAAAAAATTATTACTCACTAAGCTGCCTATGTAAAGTATGAGTTATTTTCTTGTTTGAATTAAATATAACTTTTTAACGAAAAATAAAATGTTTTCCAACATTATGTGGGTTTGAGAAAATTTTAAAAACTAAAACGCAAAGCTATATATGAATATTGATTGAGATTGATTTATTGAGACGAAAAAATATTTTCATTAAACTTTATGAAACAAATCCTATCAAAGATCATCAAAACGAGACTGGGACGAAATGGCATTTAGATTTATTCGCATTGCATCACTCTATTCGCTGTTAGTATGTTAGAGTGGACATAAAAGGCAATTGTTAGAATAAAAATGTTAACCAGAGAAAAATTGGTACCTTTTTATCTCATCAAAAACTTCTAAAAAATTTCTTAATCGTTGTTCAAAAATTTAACAAAAGTAAATTATTAATTCGTAATTAAAAAGACCAAAAAATTATATTTAAATATAAAAGGAAAGGCGTTTCACTTTCAAATTTTTTAGGATAATATAAAATATTAATTTAGTTATTTCACAATTTTAGCTTAAAAAATTACCAATACCAGTGACAATAATTTTCACGAGAAATTTTACTTATTTTGATTATCAGAAAGTACGTTAAATTATTTCATTTTGAGCCGCAAAAATGAAAGCGAAACTGTTGTCGAAAACGCCTCTTAAAACAAACAAACAAATAAACAAACAAACACTACGAAAAATGGTAAAACACCTCCGATAACAAGGAAAGAGAGAAAAAAATTAAGTTAGTTAAGCAGAAAGGAAATGACAATCAGCAAAACATAATCAAAATAATTTAGCTTTTGAGCAGAAAAGGGAATACGTAAACGAATGAGTTTTACAATATATTTACATAAGTAGAGGAGAAATTTGCCAACGCCAAAAGTAAAAACAAAATCAAAAACTCATTATTTTGCTGCACCACCCTCGATAAGAAAATTGATCTCACTAACTAAATTATTCAAGTGTTGCTCTCATCGAACACTAATTAAATAAATCATACATAAAACTGAAATAAGCTCGTGATTAAAAAGCTCATACATTATAAATGAAATCATACGAATGAGAAAACAAATTCAACATATTTTCAGATGTTTACTACTTCACTAAAATATGCATTTTTTAAAGAACACGTGGTACTCTACCTTTGAAAGGCGAAAACAGGTATTTTTGCCTTGTAGACATTTTTCTCTTCGGAAGCCAAGGTTTCACCGCGATTATTTTAAGTAAGTTTCATTTAAATTATTAACTTAATAACAAACTCAATCACTGTGACAATTTGAGGATGAGATTCATTTTTAACAAAGCTAAAAGCTTCCGTCAAAAAATATCACACAAACAATAACATTTATGCATAGCAAAAAATAGCTTTTGTACAAATTGAACAAAACAACGTTCAAATGTATGCAACAGCTTCAAATGCAATCATAAGGAGTAATTGCTTATCATGTTGATCGGTTTATTATAAAAACCGCTGTGGATTCACAAATATGATTGAAGAGATTAGAGAGCGTTATTAGAGAGAGTTGAGTGAGGAACAAATCGCTCGGCGGCATAGCTTAGCATCAGCTTTGCGAGAAGCACATTACATTAAATCATTGATCGAGGCACATTTAATGATTGAGTAGAAAAATATATTTCGTATTTGTTGCGGTGAACACATGCTTTTTAATTAGAAAATAAAAATTCAAAAACGAAAGCGAACGAAAATAATGAGTTGCGCCTCTTTCTCTTTTAGAACCGCGGATGTAAAGAGGCTGACATATTTACAAAGCTCAAAGAGCAGATGCAAAAACAGCTGAAGGTAGGGATCAATTTCAAGCGAGAAAATGCTGCTATACTGTATGAGTGAAAAGCTTTTTCCCTTTTCCTCACTCATCACTTCCACAATGTTGAGTTGTGAAGTTTTTTCATTAGTTTCTTATTCATATTTCTGTCTCACATTTCTGAAGAAAAAAAAACGTTTTATTAAAGATTTTTTAAAATTCTATCTAGAGAGTGAAAAAATTTTTAAATTAATCGTGATTAACGAAAAGCATTTTTTTCTACTTAAGATGCATTTCATGTCGTCAATTTTATTTCATTTTTTAACATAACTAAAAGCATAACTAAAGCAAAGCAAGTTTGCCAGCAAACTTATAAATATTTTGATTTTGTTCCTTATCAAATTGAATTAATTAAAAGCGACATTTCATAATTCGTTCTTTTTATTTGCGTGATTAGTTGATGAGTGCGCGTTAGCTTGTAGAACTTCGCTTGATGATGAAACATCATTATTACAAAACGTTTTTTATGTAATTTAAACATCAATTCGCTGTTATATTTCTCTAGTGCATTTCGTGACAAATAATTAAATGTGAAAGCGAAAAAAATTGCTCACATATCAAATTAAATGCGTACTGATATCTTTTATGTTACAGCCTCAAAAAAAGTGTTTACTTGATGATAAACATGTCCGCAGTTTAGTTGCTACGATGAGATGATCAATGCCATTAGTTTAAATGCAGTCTTTATGCGCTTAACGCTAGTTTTTTCGAAAATTATTTTTAGGTTTATTTCATTGAGCGAAAAAATATCGAGTGGACAAGAAATGAAAATACAGGCTGTCTCGTAATTAAATTTCAAAAGCTTCATTTCGGAAATTTCACATTTTTTTTAAAATTATGATTACATAGCTAAAAAGTTTCATTTCTTTTTTAAAAGTCAAAGAGATTTTTACTTTAAATCAAGAATATAAGAATTTGTAAATATTCACTAAATATTTGGTAAAATTAGTGCGATTTTGCAACACACACTCGGTGTAATGTTAATTTTTTAAATCACTCCTACTCTAACATCTATTAAAAATTTAAATTAAAAAATTTTATTTTTAATGAGTTTAATTTTCAAAAGAACAATAGCATCAAATTAGTTTCCGTGACAGAAATTAATGAATTCGTTTAGTTTGAATTTTCGCTCTGTGAAATACACTCTGTATAACAGCAAAGTTAAATTGCTCAAAAATCTTTAGATTAAATTGGAAATGCAAACAATTTTATTAGAATCTTGGCTAAAATTTCTCGTTATTAGTTTTTTTTCAGCATTGTATTGAAAATTAAAATATAATTAACATTAAAATGTACTCTTTAAAAATAGACAAAGGAGAAATTTAGAAATAGAAATGAGAAGAAATAATGAGAGTGACTTTTAAACAAGTAAATTAAAATATCATTTAAAAATTTTATAAATATACAAAAAAAATTATTCAACAATGTGGGAAAAATAACTTATTCAAGTATACTCTTATGATAACAATTCAATTCATTCACTATTATGATAATAGAAGCATCATATGCAAATCAGCTTCCATATGCACCGGCTGCTTTCTTTCAGTTTGATTATAAGTAGATTTGAGATTTTACCGTTTTTGGCTTTTTCTCTGATTGCATTTCAAAGCGAATGCAAACAGTTGTCAATGCAACAAGAAACGCTCATTTTGTTAATAAAACTTAACAGTTTACTCACGTCTTATCTTGTTTCGCTTTTTATTTTTTCAAAACTAACTTTACAAATCTGCAATTACCATGTTCTCTCACATTTTATGGCATGCCGGTGTGTCCTGAATTCGATTTTTTCGCATGACTCTTTTTTCATTTTATACCGGCGTACTTTTGAAAACTGAACCATTTAAAATACATTTTTAAATCTAATTTTCTCATTTTGATCAATTTACAACAACTTATTTGAAAAAGAATTTGATGGATAACAATTTTGTCCTCTTTTTTCTTGATTATCTAAACCGGCTCGCCGTCTTATTTTGAATAGTACGGCATGTAATATGTTGAGAAATACGCTAAGTGTTCTAATTAATCTCTCGATAAAAGTAATATTACGTAAATCAAGTTTTCAATTAGTTTTCCAATTTTGCTTTTTCTTCAGAGTCGGTGATGAAACTTTTGGCAATTCTGTTTGCAATTGTTCGCAGCGCTTTTGCGATCATATTTGTAGAGGCTGCTTATTTGTAGGATGAATTATTTCGAATGAAGATTACCTCTTACCTATGATTACCTTTAAGATAATGCAAGATTACCTCTTCTCGCTCAGATTGAAGCTGCTATCTTTTAAATTCACATTTAAGAAAATCAAAATGTGAACGGATGAACAAGAATATGTGTCTATTGATTGAACTTCGTGGTTAATTATCTTGTGCACGGGTGCAATTAAGCAGCTCAAAGTTGCACCAATTTGAATTATTTACAATAATTTCTTTGTACTATCTCGGAGAGAAAAAAGTTTCCTACAGCAAAAAGAATATTTCAGTGCATATCACAAAACCTCACACTAGACATGCTTAATTTTGATTTATTCACAAAAAAATTGGTTTCAAAGTTAGTTCATTTTTGTATTAATATCATAATGTTCAGACATGACCAAAATTAAAATCATTGAGTTAAAGGCAACTCAGTACTTAATATTTCGCGATGTGAAGGGTTTTAAATTGCGACAGTGAGAAAATGGTTTAAAAGATAGAACACAGAGCAAACAATCAAAGAAAAAATGTAAGAAGAAGAAGAAAATGTTCTCATCTTACAAAATGCTCATATAAAAAAGTCTTAAAAGAGATTCCATCTTTATTTTCTTATTCAACTTAATGTATTTCTCATTTAAAAATTTTTTCAAAGTGAATTAAAATAATGCAAGTTTTGTGTGACGTTTTGTGATATGCAGCAAAGTATGCTTTACGCTTTAAGAAACTTTTTTCTGTCCCTAGTTGTACATTGAACCTAAATGAAGAGAATGAAGAAAATAGCAATTAGGCGTATTCACAGCGAAAAGTTTTTTGACCAGCTGAAAGCATAAACAAAATAATGATTACCTGTACTACTTTGGCTAAAAATTATTTATAAAGATATATAGTATTTAAAAAGTTTTAAAAAGAGAAAGAGATTCAAGTTTTTAGCTATCAAAACTTGATCAACAGTTGAATGCATTTCAAGAGTTGATTGAAAATTGAATTTTCATGTTTAATTACTTTAATCAAAACTGTAAACAAGTCCATTTAAACTCAAAGTTGAATAAAATGTAGTGTCCTACAGTTAAAATGAGAGGCGATTCAAGTATAATAGCTCAAAGCCAGCTGAAGATTGTGAAATCGACAAAACTAATCAAAGTGGTTGATTATTTTCCACTCAAAATTTACAATAAAACTTCAAATTGCGATTAAATTCAATGTTTACATTTTACGGGCTCTAGAAGAAAATCTCGATGTGAAAATAAAAAATTACTATTTTCAGTATCCACTTCTTTAACGTTCATTGTATGTTTAAGCATTGTACCTTATAATATTAGGAAATTGTGAATTACATCACTTTTTTAGTGCACTCCAATGGCGGTTCTTTGACTAGATTCGTAGATCAGGTACACAATGTGGTAAATGAAAATGAAAATTTTGTTAACATTGTAGAAATTCTATGGTTGTACTAAATTTTCTATTTTTATTATTAATTTTTAAAGAAAATTGTATGATTTTAAAATGAAATTGTGTTTCAGAAGAATAAAAAATTCTTGTTGGAGGTTAAAAATCAATTTTTTTCAAGGATTATGTTTTAAAATTATACATTAATCGACAAAATGAACTCATTGAATTTGAATTATCTTTTAAAATAAGTCGAATCAGAAAGAAATTCATTAATGCAAACTCTGAAAAATGTAAATCTAGTGAGAATTTTTTTTCATTAATGTACACGCTTTTAATTTAAAAATAAAGCATAAACAATGTAAAAGTATAGCAAAATGATTTCATTTTAAGTTAACAGAGTGTACTGCTTGAAATAAAAATTTAAGTTAAAAACTTTTTCATTATAATTTATACACAACCCCATTGCCAAGAATATTTACCAAGAATTTATTTCAATTTTGAATTCAACACGGATGTGTGAATGACATTGTTACAGCAATTTCTGATCACCGTCTGAAACTGTAACCGAAATCCACAAAAACCAGTTAAAGAGAATTGAACTCGATATCTTCGAGTAGGAATCACGTTTTGTGCACATACAACAACACCTTTTCTCATTCTTTTGTGATAATTACAATTGAAAGGATTGTTTTTTCTTTTATTTATTTTATTGCATGACTAGTGGCAAGAGTTTAAAGTGTTGTGCGATAAATTTACTATTGATGTTTGAGCAATTTGAATGTGTACAAATATACAGGGTCTTTCAAAATAAGCGCAACACATAAAAATCGGTGAAAATGGATCATTTTAATAAAAATACAATAGGTTTTGATGTCTGTGGAACATAATAAACAAAATTTTTCTGTGTTTAATGTAAAAAATGAAAAAATTGCCCATTAAGGAAGAAAATGGATACTTTAAGTACTTTCGTTTTTTTTTGTTAGAACTTTTTTGTAAATGTGGCCAGATTTTTTCGCGGAACCTTAAGAAAATGCTTTATAAAGCCTTTAAAGTCAAAAAAGTCAAACAGAAAGACATTTGACGTGAGTTAAAAATTTTTTACTCTTTCAAAAAATTATAAACTTTAAATTTTTAAAATTTTCGTTCAAAATTTTGTTATTTAAAGCTTAATAGATTAGGTTTAAGAGAAATTATAGTTTTCTTGATGATTTGATGTTTAATATTGCTTTAAACGCTGTATTAGAACTTTTAATGCCATTTTAAGATCTTCCCACGCAGAACAATGATCTGTCTGATATACTTTTTTAAGTCGTAGCAACATAGAATGAGTATTTTTAAATCAAAACGTTAGGTGAAAAGGTTATTTTAGAGTTTTGAATGGATCTTTCTTTCTTTCTTTTACGCTTTGACGATTTTTAGTTCGGACAAGATCGGATATGGCTTTATGGCATTCAAACATTCTTTGATTTGAAATTTGATTTTTTTTCTCAAGAAAAGTTTAACAAAATAATTTAGAGTATGTAGTTAATATTCTGATTCAGTAACTTCTTGTAATGTAATAATTTTCTTATTGTAAACTGATCAAAGCTAAATCAATTAACAAAAATTTGAGTTTAAAATAGAAATAATCAAATTCAAAATTCTTTTTTCTTTATTTTTTAGTAATTTTGGTGACAAAAACGTTTTCCGCCATCTATCTCTGATTAAGCACATTACATATTTCGTTTGTATAAAAAAAAAGTTTTTTTACATTTTTAGTTTCATCGCAAAAGATGGCAACAGAAGTTGCATTGCGATATAAATTTTAATAAAGTTTTATTTTTAGTCCCAATTTAACGCGCTTCGATAAATATGTGAATTCAGAGGAAAAAAATTAAATTCATTTTCAAGTTTTAGCAAGAAAAAATTAAAAAATCTTACAACAACTAATGAATTTTATTTATTAAAACATTGTTCTTTGCGTTTAATTCTTAGTCCATTTTTTAAAAACATCGTTCGTTAAAATTTTGTCTAAACAGGGGAAAATTGTGGTAATATTTCGTTTTAAGAATAAAGTTGCTCTAATTGTTATAACATCATGGTAAAAAATTGAAATTAAATCTCTTATTTAAATTCATGAGGAAAAAAGAAGGCAATCAAGCTGAGAATAATGATTTCGTTTTCAATTTAAATGATCACACAAGTTACATTGTTAGTTAAATATCAAGGTTGTCTACATAATAAAAAATAAAATAAAATAAATTGTAGTTTAAACTGAATGCATTTTGAAATACAAAAAATATGAAATGAGATTGTTGTGAAAAACGCTTTCTTGCGCTTATAAATGAAATGAGCGGCATTTCAAGTTTGTCAGAGAAGCGAAATCGAAACGTCAATCGAATTGAAATCACTGTATTTCAAACGGCAGAAAAGCGTTTTTCACAGCATTCGAATTGTGCGTAAAGTATTACATAAGTTTAGGTCACAACGGTCAAAACAGAGTCGGTCGGGCAGCTTCGATGCGGATGCATCTGCTAGACAAACTGATGAGCAAAGCTGAGAGAACTGTGACCGAGACTAATAAAGAAATATGAAGATGATGAATTAAAACGTTGTGATCACATGAGAAAGAACATAAATGATTGAACGAATAAGTGAATGAATTATTTGCGCTACATCATAGAAGTGTTTTTATTGAGTCGCTTCTAATCAAATGAAAACTTTTTTACTTTAATTTATTGAATGTA
>NCKU01003832.1:0-13882 GCA_003675995.1 Dinothrombium tinctorium | reverse complement strand
TGTACCAATGTTTCCTTTGTTGTTTTTATTAACAAAATAAAAATATTTTTCAAATAAATGTTTTTACATTTTAAAACGAGATACACAAGATACACATTTGCAAACGTCCACTAGGATTTCCTTAACAACTTTTCAAAATGAAAATTGAAAGATCAGTTTGGATATTTATTGTTGAAACGATAGACTCTTTTGGCGGAAAATTTCTTATTTGTTATAGTAGCTTTATCTACTCAATCTTCTCAACCATGTCTTTTCGCCATGAGAGATCTGTTTTCCAATATTAAAACTAATTTTAATTAATCGAAGAAATACATTTATCACAGAAAATTTAGAAATCACTCTTGTATGTTATTGTAACAATAAATTTAATTTTCAATTTCGCATATTTCGTTGCATAAAATCAAATTTTTTTAGAGAGTAAAAGCATGCGTAATTTTCATTTTATTTAGCATAAAAATCCGCTCTTTACATATCACAATTTATTAACAAAGTTGTAAGATAAATGACAATATTTATAATTAATTGACGCTGATTATTTGTCACTTGTTAAAAAGTTTAGATAAGAAGAGATTAGATTTTCTATTCTTTATTGTTTCAATTCCTAATGCTAATTTTTATTTAATCGCTTCTAAATTGTTGTGAAAATAATCGCTTTTATCACTTGCAACAACAAAACATTGCCACAAACAAGTAGCCATTGATATTATTGCAATCGCAGAGGCAATGCAACGATTAATACCACTTCAGCAAACAAACATGTTTGGGTGTTCAATCACGGATCAAGTATTTGTCGATCAAGGATTGGTTCGATTCCTTGACCATGGTTAAATTTTAATATTGTTTTTTTACCTGTTATTTCAAATGTTACTGACAATGAATGTTATTGAATTGTGAACAAGCATTTGCACTTCTTTAATATTGATGTCATGTTCTGTTTTAGTTTTGAAATTAAACTGTTTTAGCAGCAGATACTCGTGTGAGATTTTATTTTTACTGCACAGATTACATAAATTTTTTACTCGTTAAAGCGAGATCGCGTTTTTTTTTTGTAAAACTGTTTCCAGTTTGCTTAGTTCATAAAAAAAAATTAATAAAAATAAATGCAATTAAATTTTCACTGTATGAAATTAAGCAAGAAATTAAAATGAATGGAGAAAAGTGCAACAGGAGTATGAGGCTATCGCAGTGAGCGCGTTGTTTGTTGGCAAACATGTAAAAGAGTCGAAGCGAAAAAGTTTAAGAAATGCGAACAATTTTGTTCACTAATTCGCAAAAACTACGCGTTTTCCTTTTTCCAATGAAAGCAAAAAAACGGATTTAAAATGGAATGCAAACTGCGACGAAACGGAGGTCGCACGGCGAATTGCGAACGCGAGTTTCGGCGGACGAAAAGAGATGGCAGCGAAGTGCGGCTCGCGACGCGCTTTGAAAGGGGCGAAATCAGTGAAATCGGAAATAAACCCAAATTTGCGAAAAAGAAATCGCGCAAAACGGGGATTTTCGCGGAATGCGAATGAAATCAATCGTCGAATTTAAATTTGTTTTGAATTGTGTTTTGAATTTAGCTTTTGTTTTAATCGCAGATTTATTCGTCGTTTTTTAAGCAAAAGCATCGAAAAGCGAGTCGAACGCAGAGTTCGTATTGAGAGCGGAGCGAAGTGCGCACATTTCGAAAAGAGGCGAGAGTCGAGCGAATAATGGCAACTCAATTGTCGGCGAAAATCTTGCGAATGATCACACCATTCGAGTCATATTTCGTCTCGATTCAAAGCATATTGATTTGGGAACGACCGCATCTATCGGCAGTCGCTCTGATCGCCTTCAATTGCCTTTATTGGTGAGCGATCACTGCTTCTTTTTTTTACAGTCTCATAAAGTTTAAAAAATGCTTTCAATTAAAATTGCAATTTATGTTAAAAAACAATTCCAATCACAAGGTTTGTGGTTTCTTGGAATCGACGCATTTATTCGATAATCGCAGTGGTCGCGTTCGCAATCAATTTGATCAAATTTTGGTGCAATTACATTTGGCCCGAAATCAGACGTGAGTTTTACTTTTTCTTTCCAACTTTCACATAACAAAGTCGTTCGCTGTGTTTATTCTATGTAACGTTTACAAACAATGAGAATTTTTTTTTTGTCTCCTCGAATCTATTGATTTAATTTTGTGAATGACACAAAGTTTGCAATTCCGTTTGATTCACACTCACGTATCGCGTGCGTGACTAGCCGTGAAACTTCGTGACGTAATAACATGTGATATGTGACGATTTGTTTTGTTGTGATAATGTTTAACACGCAATCGTGTCACGAAATGTGTGCTACACTCAAAAAACTTTTCTGATTATTTTTGTCTCACTTTCAAAGTCATTGTTTTTTTGTTTACACTTCGCTCGATCTTTCCTTTATAGTTCCTCCCTCTCCAGACGAGGATATCGAAGGGTGAGATGTTTGATTTTAAGATTTAAGGTCACAATACAATTGAATTTTTTTTTTCTCGTGAGCAATTGATATTTTGCTTTCTTCGAATTGCAGCGAATGTCGTTTCAAAAATATTTGTTTTCTTAAATTATATTCCTACTTTCATAACGCAATGACATTTGGATTGTATCCAATATTAAACTTTTTTATTTCGCGTGTTGCCTAAAAACAAGCGCTGTTTTGAAATATTACCGTGATTCGCAGTAAAGCATAACTAAGAGTAGTTAATTCGGCGAATAGACGAAGTTAGTTTTTCTATTTAATCGTAAGATTTTACGTGGAAACGGCACTAGTCATATGATTTTATAGTAGCTTTAAATATACGGTCATTGAGTTTACTCGCTTTTACTTGAAATTTATCAACCAAAACTAATCTTTTGAGTTTTCAAAAAGTTGTATTGTGACTTTGAAGTACAAGCACGCTTTCTTCAACTTGCGATCAATTTTAAGGTGGACTACCGTTCATCCTCAAGTTTTAAGCGCACCAGAAATAAGTTATTATTTAGATGAAGCGTGGAATATGATAAATACTGCATTCGAATGGTTGTGTAATCTGAGAAGAAATAATCACGGACTTTTCTGTATATTAATCTCATTAATACTATCTTTCACTGCGATTCTCGGTAGAGTTATTCCTGGTGTTGTCATTGTGTACACCATAAGTAAGTTCACATCATGAATCCAAATCAAGCGTTTGAGTTAACTGTTGAAATAGTGATGACTATTGCTTTGGGTCCTGGTCTTGGACTTTATCTGGTACCCGAATCGTGGTTTCAACATTTACGTGACTTTTTACGCGGAAATAAAGAAGAAAAAGAAAAGCGAGATTCTTTGGTCAGTGAGCAAAAGTTTACTCGTGAAACTATCGAAGAATTGAATCGATCTTTGAATGAAAAAGAAGAATATAAATACCCTTATCAAACGTTGGATGAAGAATTGGGTATTAAAGAGACAATTGCGAATAATGGCGAAGATCATTCCAATCTCGAAATTGAAAGTCACCCTTCGAGAGGTAGCTCAGAACACAGTGGAATTCATTTTGTTTCTACTTATTTCAATGGCAAAAGCAGTAGCAGTCGACGAAGTAGTGTGACAAGCGAACAAGACGTGGATGTTGAGGAATATGAAGTGGTCTCAGAATCTGATCTCCAGGAGACTAGCGACAGAGATAAGCCTCTCGAATCATCTTTATAGATTTGTAAAAATTGATATATAAAACGTAACAATTTGTTTCGTTTATTTTAGTTTTTTTTGTGTGATATCAAATGACTAAATAATGAAGTAAATAAATTATGCTATTCACAAAACTCGAATGTTCACTCGAGACGCGGTAATTGAGATTTTTAAACTTTTAGCATAAAGAAACTCTGATGTAAACATTGTTTTCATTATTAAAGATTTCATTAACCTCTAAATCTTGTTACCAAGCGATGCGGTCATTGAAACTATTCACAAATACAAAAACATTTGCGATTTCTTTATATTATCAAAGAAGAATTACTCTAACGACGCACCTTTTTGTTTACCATTTTAATCTTACTCATCTTGGAAATTAATGAACATAATTGAGCGATGACATACGTCACTTTGGTGGCGTGTTCAGGCAAAGCAAAACAAAACTTGCTGCGTACTGCATACAAACAAAGAGAAAATGTTTGACATCAAAACATCACATCATTTGTCAAATATCACTTTAACCGAAATGGTCAAATATTTTCATTTTCCAAATAAAGAAAATCTTTAAAACATCAAAAATTCAGAATTGAAACATTCTTCAATGTTTTGCGCATAAAGTTTATTGACAAAGTCTAGCGCTGTTTATAGCATTTCGCGGTTATATTGACACCGATGGTAGCAATCAGTTTCATAATCTGAGCTGCTCTCATCTTCAATGTCAATGCGAGCAGCGAGGTAGCATTTCAGTCGACAACGTTAGTCGCAATGCGTAAACAGATATTTTTTCTCTCAAGTATTCTATGAATGGCATAAATATCTTCGTAAATGCATTCGTTGTTATTTTCATCGTTTTGTAACGAAAATAATCGAACTTTTCAATTTGAATGTGGTCGAAATTGTCGAACATCATTTTAGAAGAGAGTGCAATTGGGGTTGGCGGGTTGGTCCAGCGGTAAAACGCTGGACTTTCTCCAATTTATCGTGAGTTCAAAACCGGCTTTTGACATATAAGACTCGCTTGCCAGTCAGAGCTCGCGAACAGTGGCTTTCTCTTGGTTCTTCGGCTTCTTCCACCGCACTACTGGCTACACCCTACCAACTGCGCTTCACGGCTGCCTCGAATGTTGGAATAAACCGCTTGCGGTGATGTGGGGGAAGATTGTTATTATTATTAACAAAAATTTCGCACCTAAAATTTTATTTTCGAATGATAATTCAGATAATAAACTGCAGTAAAGCTCATGAGATCATCACCCAACAAAATGGTTTCGTCAGCCGTTCGGGTTCATAACCTTAAGATGATGGAATTCCATAACATTTTCGGTACTTTTTGAAGTACTCTAGAAGATTATTATTTTCGGCTTCAAATTCTTTTGAGCTTAGCGTTTAATATTCAACGGACGGAACAAGATTAATAATTTGAGTTTATTGAAAATTTCAATTTTTTTTTCTATTTATCTTTACTAAATCAAGCTCGAAGATTACGAATAGGCAAAAATTTTTTAAGAGTAAACAATCTAATCAAGAGTTATGATAAAAAGTTTAGAAATTCTATTTACACAGATATAAAGGGTAAAAACAAAAACTAATATTAAAAACAACACCAAAGTAAATATTGTAACGAAAGCTTTTATTTGTCTTTTAACTTCGTTAAAAATTGTTTCTGAATATAACCTACGAAGCCTAATCTAACACACCAAACATAACCCAACTTGTATACTTAACCTACCAAACACAATCTAATCTTATATCATATCATATTTACTTACATTTCACCTGATTTTTATTAAATGATCTTTAGCTTTTTCAATTCCACCTAAACCAATTTCTCCCAAAAATATTTTTAGAAACAATAAAATATTTTAATAATCTAAATTAACTTTTTTTTATATAAAATATTACTTAAGAATTTTTGTGCATTTAACAGGCATTCAAAATCTTATTAACATTTGATCTTTATAAATTATAATTAAGTAATGCTGACACCCATTTAATTTTATTTTTTCATAAATCATAGGGAAAATGTGGTTAATTTACCCTAAGAGTATTAAAATTTAGTTTAAACAATGAAAAATAATTTTTTTTGTTATATTTGTACTTTTCCATGCTTGGAAGGCAATATCAAACTTAACCCATTGTTTCGATTTATTTTGAAAACAACATGAAATGTTTTAAATCAAAAATAAAATAAATTTAATGCGAAAATAAAGATGGAAACTCTGTTTAAAAGCTTTTGTACTTTTATAAACTAGTACTTTATCTGTTATAAAATTTTGATTTTATAGCTTACGAAGATGGAAAGAAGTTAATATTCATTTCACTTTGTTTTACTCTTTTAAGCTCTTCAGTACGGCTCACAAGTAAACTTTTTTGTCCGATCCCTATATCTAAGAAGTTTAATATTTAGGTAGAACTTCGTGTGTACATTAAGAATCCCCACCATAGGTGCATTTTTGGCATTTGAAAGAAGTTATTCGCTTTCAATCTGCATTGTACATTAAGCCTATGAAAAAATTCGCAATTTTAAATTTTTACGATTTCGAATTATATCTTAAGAATGGTCCAATTCCAACACTTGAATCCTTCAAAAATGGATTATAGAGGTCTAATTATCTTTATCTAGTAACCTTTGAACATTTGAAATAATATTTAAACGGGACTAGGCAAAAAATGTATTTTTAAATTTTTAGAACTTTAGCTTATATCTCGGGAACGGTCCATTTCTGACAATTAAATCTTAAAAATGAACTTCATGGGTTAAATTATTCTTAATAGAGTACATTTGAAGCAATACTTAAGGGCTTCGCATCCTCAGATTCGACCGGTTAAGGTATTGATCTTAAACCCGCCCCTGTGCGCCAGGTGGGCTTAGGACGGAAAGTTTTCCCGCGTCTCCTTTCCACCTCTACCACACTATTGATTCATTTTTTGCACATGATTCAATTCTTTTAATTTTTGTTGTATCTTACAAACAAACTTCTTTTTGTGTCAGATCGCGATTTCAATGAAATTTACTTGTTAGTATGCAGGTAGAACTTTATATGTGTATTAAGAATTACCCCATCATTGGTGCGAATTTTACGTGTGAAGAAAGTCATCGCGTGCAAATCTTACATTAAGTCTATGGTCAAAATTTTGTTTTTATGATATCGGGCTTAAATCTCGACGAATTTTCGTCGGTTTGTTTTAAATGTTAAAACTCATTATGTGCTAAATATTATTTTCATCTTTATTACAGTCTTTACAGATTCATTTAACCAGCTTTCGAAAACTATTAACCGGAGGGCGGCGCTTCGATAGTTTCGGGTTGAGAGTTTCGAAACCCCTTAACCAAGTTTCAAATAAATTAACCCAAAAATTGTTTATGTAAATTCAAAGTAATTTTTCGCATTCATTATGAGCTATTCATTTTTTTCAAATTTGTAATGTTCAATTCTGATCAAACATTTTTAATAATGAATTTAATTTTTTGTTTAAAATCACAAATTTATGACCGCTTTGATTTTACGTCCCAGTTTTTGGAATTAACTGAAGTCATATAAAACATGTCCAAACTGAACTTGCACAAAGTATTATTGCGGTCTCGCGCGTGCAGTGATCATTTCAAGATGAGCTCGTTCGCAAACTTAGCCTTCAGTTTCACTCTTTTATAATTCATGTTCTCGTCAAAAAGTATTTTTAGACACAAAAATTATCTATAAAATGTGAGATACTCAAAAAATTTTGTCTCCAGCCTATGGAAAAACTGATGTTAAAAACCATTGAGTTCAAAAACAATTTTTAATTTCAAATAAAAATTGAAAACTTTGCTTGTCTCCTCGATGGATGGGTAGTTAATTCTTTTTGTGTTTAATTCAAAGAGGGCTTGAATGCATACACAATCAAGGAAAAGGATTTGAAAATTTTTTTAAATCTATTTGAAAATAAGCAAAAAAGTTTTAAAAAGGGTGGACAAAATTTTTAAATAAGGATGAATAAAATATCGAGTTATTCAGAATTGCCTACACTTTGCAAAATTGTTAAAAAGTATGTTTGAACAAGACAAATTTATCGTTCTTTGTAAGCTATAAAAATTTAATCACAACTCTCTAACTTTAAAATTTTTAAGTTAATCTTTGTGCAAATTCAGTTTGAACAGGTATTATGATGTATGTATGAACATTTGTGCAATCGCTTTATTTACACAAAGGTTTGCAATTTTCAACACTTAATTCATAGCCATAGATTCATTGAAAAATGTTGGGCCGAATTGTGATTATTGAATTTAAAAAAAAACGAATAGCTCACGATGAATGTGAAAAAATTACGTTGAATTTACATAAACAATGTTTAGGTTAAATGTATTTGAAACTTGGTTAATAGTTTTCGAAACTCTCAACGATAATTGAGTATTATTATCCTCATTTTCATAAAATGTACGACTGTTTGGGTTTTGAATTTTAAGATTCTATCAGGTCGGCTTTGTGGGCTGGAAGGCGCTGAGCGTTGCCAATTACGGCTTTCCTGGCTTATCGATAATTAGTTACATTTGAGTTTATAACTTAATTATATTTATCGAATGGTGATTAAATAGAGAATAATATAAATTAATAATTTATATCAACAAAGAATCCATTGCAGCTCCTTACACGCTTGTATGTATACTTGGTTATCTTCCTTTTCTCGCAAACATTCATCCTTTAGTTAGCAAAATAGAGGATTTCCTAACTTATATCAAAACATCTCACACCAATTCTTACCTAAATTCATATAAAATATCCAAAATTGTAAAAAATTAATTTAAGAGCTGTAAAAAATTTTATAATCATTAAAAAGAGAGCTAACGAAACATTTGAACTTTGTTTTCTTCATAATTTATTCAAAGCGGCTTTGAAATATGAAAATATTCGATATTTAACAGTTGCACCAGATTGATAAATATATTTTAATATCTAATATTGCATTTCCTTAATCAAAATGTTCATTGTAATTATAAATAGTAATTAATAGGAATATTTATTATTAATAGGAATCGAATACAATGTGAATACAATGCGAAAGTGATTATGCCGATTCAATAATTAAATGATTTTGTGTAAAACGGGCTTACAATTTATTCTACTCTCTTAACTCTTTTCAAGCTAAAATATTTTTTCACTTTTTTAGAATCTCATTTGTATTTTTTAAATCGAATGAAGAGCATTTTTTCGCAATGGTTTTTTTAAATTTTGTCTTAATTTCTAACGTGTAATCAATTGAAAAAATTCAGGAATGCAGGAAAACTGTAGATGACGTTAATCCAAGCAGAGAGGTAGAGATTAAAATTAAAACAAGTACTTTTTACGTACTTTTAAAATTATCTTTTCAGACGCATCCATAATTTAAAAGTGAAAGGGCGAGAATGTGCTTTTACTGTGATCTCCCATAAGCATTCTATTATTATGTTTATTATCATTTTGCAACATAATCAACAATTGCTTAGAAGTGATCATATTGGCTCAAAACTCTAACCTTTACTTTTTTATATTATGCAGAGGTTACCGTTTTTCAGCTTTGCAAAATTGAAAAAAACGTGATATTTAAAATTGAAACACCTATTATCACCTTGTATTTGCATTATCATTGATAGTTATTCAAATATTTATAAGAGTGGCAAACGTTTTTTGGAAAAAGCGCTTTCGTAATGAAAGTATTCAATTACAGTACAGCGTGTATTTTATAAAACTGCATTAATAGGAATTGAACAGCATTAATGTTTTGCATTTTTATAAACCCTTTATATTCGCTGTCAATAAAGCTTAAATTTACTTAAAACCTCCTTTAACCCAAAGCAACAAAATCGAAAATTTTTTTTTGCACGCGAAAGTATCAATCGAGTGGAAATTGTTTTAAATTAAAGAAACAATCAATCAAATTAAAGAATCTGAATGTAAATTGTGAAATACAAAATGTAGAAAGATGCTAATCATGCTGATCGCTCGTTATTTGCACACTTTTTTTTGTAGATAGAAGAATTTACAGCAAAAATTATATTCCGCTTTGAAAAGGAACTCAGTCAGAATATAAAAAGTATTGCAACTTGCTGTAGAAACGATTTTACGTTTAATTAGTTTGAAATGAAATTTTGCGTTTAATGTTTATTTAGAGCATAATCGGTGTCAGGAGCTCTGTCGTAAATCAAAAACACTTTATACGTAAATTCGATAAAAAAACAATCGTTTTTTATAGAATAATGCACAATCGGCAAGCGATGTTCATTAAAACAATTTACGCGAAACGATATCACCACTCGAGAAATATGGCAATTACGTTTTCATGGAATGAATTGCATAAAACGAAACCAATTGAATTTATTTCTTTGTACTTGATAATGAATTAATGAGAATTCACAGACAGATTTCGCAGTAAAAGTTTGCAATAATTTTTTTCAGGATCTAATCTAGGATTCGGTAAACAGGAAAGCAACAGCATAAATATATTTAAAAATCAAATAAAAGCGCGTTTGTAACTGATTCTTTCGTCAATAGGAGTTTTATATTCCTAGTTCTAAACTTTTAACTTTTTTGAATAAAAAAGTTTTTCGTTTGCTTTTCAACTATTTGACTAGCGATGTCTTTTTTAATTCTCGCAAGTCCGCGAAGTGGTTCAACACTTTTGACTAATTTTCTCAAGTCAAGCTATGAAATTGACGTTGCCGGTGAATTGCTCAACTCCAACAATTCAATTGAAGAACATCCGTTGAATTATTTAAAGCGAGAATGGCGTAAAATGACCAAGAAAATGAAAGGCTTTAAACTTTTTCCTGAGCAACTTGTTGAACGCAATATTCGTTTTGATGATTTGATAAATACGTTGGACGTAAAAACTGTGGTCGTCATTTGGCGCAAAAATATTTTAGAACAATTCGTCTCATTAGAAATCGCTGAGAAAACTGGCGTTTGGCATACGTTCGACTCTCCGACAACAACCGAAAAAATTATTCTGAATGAAGACAAATTACAAGACTATGTGAGTATACAGAAACAATATTGGCGAATGATTGCAGAACAATGGCCTTTAAGAGTTGCTCCTGTTTTCGTGAATTACGAGGATTTGATTCAAAATACAAGTTCAGAGTTGAAAAGAATTTTTGATGCGCTCCTTTGTGAGTTTGATGGCGAAGTTCCACCAGCTTACTCGGCGAAGCAAAATCCTGCGCCACTCTGTGAAAAGGTAATCAATTGGAATGAACTCTCTGAAACGGCTAAAAACATTGAATTGAATTATGAGAATTTTTTGAGCGAACTTTTGAGGCAAAAACTTCATGCTGAGGTGGGTCTGCCAGCGGAGTTGTCGCATTTGATACCAGATAGGGAACCTTTGATGCCTTCCACCGGATGGGTTTACCGTGTTTGCGAACCTTACATTTCAAACTTGATGAAGAAAAACGTAATCGAATCAATCTATACTGGCAGCGTTTCTTCTGCGAGTCGTTGGCCAAAAATTATGGCCAACAAATTCAAAGCTCTTTTCGGCTCTGGAACCGCAATTCCTTGCAGTAATGGATTCACTGCTTTACTCCTCTCTCTTCAAGTACTTGACATCGGTGACGGCGATGAAGTTATCTTGCCTTCTATGACAATGATAGCTGTAGCGAATGCAGTTCATTTTCTCGGTGCCAAACCGGTGTTTGTCGACAATGCGCCAGGTAAATATAATCCGGGTTGGAATGAAATCCGCTGTGCCATTACAGAAAGAACCAAAGCGGTTATCGTTACTCACACATATGGTGTTCCTTGTCACGATTTGCTTACAATTGTCGTTGAATGCAAGAAACTAAATCTTTGGTTAATTGAAGATATCAGCGAATGTGTTGGCATTGAAATTCAAGTTAATAACAATGAAATTCGATTGCTTGGTACTTTGGGGGATATTGCGGCGGCAAGTCTTTATGCAAACAAAATTGTACATGGAGGAGATGGTGGAATCATTCTCGCGAAAGAGCCAAGCTTGGCACCTCGTCTAAATAGTTTACTTAATCACGGTTTTACTCCAAGTTTTCATTTTCTTCACTTTGAAAGCGCCATTAACGCCAAAATGAATGGCATTGGAGCAGCTATTGCCTGTGCGTGCATCGACGAAGTCAAAATTATCACAAAACATCGACAGAAATTAGCACAAAAATATCGAGAACTGTTGTCAAATACACCTTTGAAATTAACGGCTGAATGTGGTTCAAACGATGCTCCATGGGTATTCGGCGTTGAGTGTCGGTCCAAAGTTGAAAGATACGAACTGCGAAAATATTTATCAAGATATGGCATTGAAACTCGTGATTTCTTTTTCCCATTACATCTGCAGCCCGCATTTCGTACTGCAGGCAGCCCCAAAAGACTAGTGAATTCAGAACACTTAGGGTCAACCGGATTTTATCTTCCAATTCATCATAATATTGAAATCGAAGACGTGATATTCATATCATCGGCAATAGTGTCCTTTTTCTCAAATACAGAGATGAAATTGAAACCACCTTTCAAGCAACCAAAATGCGAAATAATAATCGAACCGGGCTCAAATTTTCCCACACTGATGACAATTAAGAATGGCGAAGTCTTAAATAATCTCTTTTGCGATTATTACAAGTCAAAAACATTGATGCTTGGCCATCAACTTAACGAGTGTCTCGTGTTTGATCGTTGGGATTCACGGCAGAAATGCTTAAATTTTATCGAAGGATTAAAATCTGAAGATTTCGGAGAAAATTTGGAATTTAGAAATAAAAATATTCAACCATATGTTGATTATTTCAAATCAGAGGAAGATTTTGAGCCTTCAGCAGTCAAACCGTGGCTTCATGTAGATTTAGATTCAGAAATATATAAGCAGACAAAGGAAGTGCCGACAACAACTAACAAAGAAACGCTTCAAATGTTGGCTTGGTTAGTGGAGAAAGTGAAACCAAAAACAATTGTGGAATTTGGTTGTTGGCTCGGTCATGCTTCGATTTTGATGGCACTTGCAGCTAGAGAAAGCACAACGAAAGTGTATTCTTGCGATGCTTTTCTATGGCAAGAATGGATGCCAAATGATGTCAAGAATCAGTACGATTTGACCGAAGACAAAAGCTTTTTACACCTTTTTAAAACTTTCACCGAGAAATACAGAGAAATCATTTCGCCAGTAGAATGGAGCTACGATTGCAATGCCCTTCCAAAAGAATTAGCCGACAAAAAAGTCGAGCTCATCTTTATCGACATTACACAAGATGCTGAAGAACTCGAAGAATATTGGAAAATTCTTGAACCACTGTTGATTCCTGATGAATCAATCGTTGTATTCAATGGACTTACTCTTAATTCAATTCCATTCTTTACTCGCCATCGTGATCAACTTGTTTCTTATGCAAAACCTGCAACAATCGCCAAAGCTTTCAAATATTGTTCAGTTAAATCAAACACGAAAAAATCGTCATTGAAAAGAGTGGTCAAATTTTGCAAATCTCCCGATTGGGGCCATCATCATAACAACGCATTTGCAGCCTGTGTTAATAAGCTTAAAAGCGAGGTTCATGCTGATGATGCAACAGTTCTCTTTGCACCTTCAGTAGAAGATACTCTATGCGATAATCCTGCGCTTTTTGTCAATAATCCGTGGATTGGAATCGTACATGAAGTGGTTGAGCATCCCGAACAGTTTTACTATCCCGATTTGAAACGGATGTGTAGTCATCTATATCAACAACAGATGAAGAATTGCAAAGGTTTATTCACTTTAACAACATATCAGAGAGACTTTCTTGAAAAGCATCTCTCAACGCCGAACAAGATACCGATTCAAACTTTAAATTATCCGATAATCGATCATACATCAGTCGAGTCCCAAGTTTTAAGAAGTTTGAAAGAAAACAGCGAAATTGATCTGGTGTTTATCGGAAGTTTTTCTCGAGATTTCAAACTATTTTACGACGCGAAAGTACCTTCGTACATTCGTAAGAAACTTTTGATCGGCGATGAAGCTGCAGAAGAAGAACGAAAAAAAGCTCCGCCTGAGGTTTCAATTATGGAGCGTTTGAATGATGAGGAGTACGAAGAGATGCTTAAAAAGTCGATTGTGTTTCTCGCTTTAAAGTATGACGGAGCCGCAAACACTGTCATTCTGGAATGCATCGCACGAAATGTGCCAATTGTAGTTCCTGCAATGCGATCCACTGTCGAGTACATCGGAGAAAAATATCCGCTGCTGTACGACACTTCAACAACTGATTTCA
>NCKU01003831.1:1191-13885 GCA_003675995.1 Dinothrombium tinctorium | reverse complement strand
ATACACAAAATCAATACTATTATCAAATGAGATTAGATATCCTGAATAAACTATCTTTTTTATATTAAGCCGTCAGTAAATCCGAGGCAACTTCTCCTCAAAAACAGTTTCATGTTGGCTTTACGAAAACGAAATTCTTTTGTTGCATCTGATAGCTTCGATGATAGGAAATACAAATAAAATTATTTATGTTGTGATTCTCTGTACTTCTTATTTAATATTTTTTGTCTGCATAAAATCATTTTTTTGCAACTCATAATTATACGAAACTTTAATCTATTAATCAGCTTATTTTGATTTACGTAAACTCGTTGAATCAGAAAGAATAACAAAAATTTTAGGTGTCAACTGAACGATCCTATAAAATATATGTGAATTTTTTGATGTTTTATATTGAAATTTTGCATAGAAATTACTTTCTTTTAGAATTGAACTTGACTTAAATTTTTTCTTATAACGTTTTAAAATAAAATTTAGCATGTCAAATTTATCTTCACTTTAACATTGCACGAAAATTTAATATTCTTCAAAAATGTGTTCTACACGTTTCGCTTTTACCTCTTTTGATTTATCTTCGCAATCAGAAGAGAGGCAGTTTCAACAGTAACTTGTTAATATTTTCTCGAAATATGCTGCTTATAAATGCTTGCACGATAAATGGTAGTGAATCGATATATAAGTTAGCATATAAAATTCAATATCTTTAAAGGCTTATTCAAAATCTCGATGAATTGAAGTTTTTCGAGCTTATAAAGCCATTTGTATTAAAATGCTAATAACGAATAAACAGACAATTTTTAGCTCATTTTTTTACATCATAAAGATTTTTTAAAAAATTTGCATCACACTTAAAACCACATATACATCACTTAATTTAAATAATCTTCACTGCTTTTTCGAGCAACAATGCAAAATAAATTTGGCATTTCGACTTTCATGTAACTACCGCATTTAAGCATCAATATCTTTGTGATCTTGCAAGAGAATATAAAAATTGCGCATAATCTCAATACTTCGAATGCACAATATTTTCTTTTTTAATTTTTTCGTCTCTTCTTTTTTATTTCAACAAAAAAAATAGAAAATAATTTTGATCTTTAGATTTCGTAGAGCTTTTTCTTGTTGAATGAAATATGAACTAGCTTGAGAAGCGACTCAAGCGCTTTGTAGAACTTTTTTTCGAAAAACACGTTTAACATAAAGAAGCTACTCGCGTAAAAAACATTAGCATGATGCTAAAGTGGAGAGTTAAAGTTGCGAATTTATTTTAATAGCTAAATGAAAAATATTTCTCAATGAAATGGAACAAAGAAGTGTTCCATCAAGATAATAATCTTTTTCAAAAGATAAATTCATATGAAAAAAATGAAAATCATTATTTAGGTTGTAAGTCTTATTGTAACAATTTTTACGATCGTATTACATACGACCGCTGGCTTTTATGGTCGTTTTTCGTTATGTCATCATATTACATTCTTTGTTTGTTTTGGAGAGACCGAAACAAAGATGTTAATTTTTCTATATCAGATCAGATTTTCTAATTTTTTTCTACTTTATGCATAGATTTCCAATCAATTCAAATTTAAATTAGTATTAATCGCTTGTGTTTTCATCCGAGCAAAGAAAATGAACGATTCATCGCAAGAAGTCAATACAAAAGCGAGAAGCAAAGAAACCGATTGGCCTACGTATTTACTGCTTTTGGGCGGCTTAGTGGTTTTGATTGCGTCCACTATTTTTGGCAATATTTTGGTAATATTAGCGATTTTACGCGAAAAATCGCTGAAATTGACGTCTAATTATTTAATATTGTCTCTGGCGATTACCGATTTACTATTGGCATGTCTTGTAATGCCGATTAGCTCTATATATGGCATCAATGGAGAATGGAATTTCGGTTCAACGCTATGTGACATTTGGTTAGCTGCTGATGTATTGTGCTGCACCGCATCTATACTTCATTTATTGGCCATTGCCTTCGATCGTTACCTCGCTTTAACGAATATCGATTATATACATCATAGAGGCAAGAAACACGTGGGTGGAATGATTTTCATCATATGGCTGGTGGCCGCAATTATATCCTTAGCTCCTACTTTTGGTTGGAAAGATGCTGATTTCGAATCACGCTTACGTATCGAAAAATTGTGCTTATACTCACAAGATCTTAGCTATCAACTGTTCGCAACGTTTTTCAGCTTCTACGGCCCCGTCGTTTTCATTCTTTTTCTTTACTACAAAGTCTATCAAGTGGCAAAGACGCGTATTCGTCGCAAGGCAACCACAGAAAATCGTGTGTGTTCGAGCGAGACAAAAAATCGAGCTGTTTTGAGCAACAAGTTGAGTATCGATAAGCAAGAAGTGACAGTCGCCGTTGTAACAGCGAGCTCGTCTGGAATCGGCAGTGAACCAACCGCGTCAACGGTTGATCTTTCTCCATCGGCACGACCGAGTCGAGTGCAAATAGAAACCCCCGCCTTCACATCTCCAATAATAGAAGAAAAAAGCTCTGACACCACACAATCACAAAACAATAATACGTCAAAACCTGGAGACATTCAAATTTCTATTCCTAAACTCAATCTCCCTAATGCAAATGCCGAAGAAAAATCTTCTTTTCGCATTCCTCTAAAAATATTCAAACGATTGTGGTCCGAAAGAGAAAGCGATCACACCGTGACCGAAACAAGGCTTGAGGCATTGAGTTCGGCGCGTGAACGCAGAGCGGCAAAAATTTTAATGATAATCACAGGAGCATTCGTCTGTTGTTGGTTGCCCTTCTTTATACTCGCAATTTTAATGCCGATCTGTCCCGAATGTAATTTCAATCGCTTTTTCACTATTTGTTTATGGTTAGGTTACATGAATTCCACCATAAATCCGATTCTTTATACATTCTTTAGTCCAGATTTTCGAACAGCATTCAAAAAAATTTTACTTTGCAAATGCATGTAAATGCAGTTCTTATGAGTTTAGTTCCATTCATATTACCTTTATAAAATGTATGTTCTGAAATGTGCTCTGTGAAATTCAAATTTGACTTTTGCAGAGCAAATTTAAATGTGAAAAATAGACTTCAAACACAGAGAAAAGCTAACATAGATGGTATTTTGAATTTAAATCACCGTAATTACGCTTCGTCAAAAGAGAATAAACACGTTTCTACGAAGTAAAGTAAACACAGAATACTGAGCGCTTGTTCGAATCGTTTTTTCTTCTGGAAAAGAATTTTTTTATTTCAATATTTGAGAATTTTGATCTAATTTAGCACATGGGATATAAGCTAAAGATGATTGTAATTAAGCATCGAAAAAGCTTTAATGTTGTTTCGTTTCTAAAAATGTATTTTAATGAACTAAATGCCTAAAAATTTTATGAAATCACGCTCGCCTAAATAAATGAGATGTTTGTTTTTCGTCATCGAGACTTATTTAATCTACATCGCGTTCGGTACCGAGCAAAGAGTTAGAAATTTAATTCTAACTTATAAAAATTCAAAAAAATCAAGACATTCAAACAACAGAAATTTGATTGTTGGTGAAAGAAAGAAATGAAAAATGAATTTCTCAAACTGTTCGCTTATTAAACAGTACTCGTGATATTTTTGCTAATCACGTTTAAAGTGAAAATTTTTTAATTTTTATCGCTCCTTGTTTTAAATAATATAATTCACTTAAATCTGTTGCAATAGTTTGAGCTTAAAAAACTTTTTCAATCATTTTAAATAATTAATGAATGATTGCTGTTGAAAGAAAAAGGAGAATTCGTATTGACAAATGGGATAAAGCGGTAAAAAGAATTTATCTTTCATAAACCTTTTCGAAAATTCAATTAACTTCCTTATAAAAAATTAATTCCTTTACTGATGAAAAATTCAAAATTTCATTAACAACATATAATCAAGTTTTTCATTATTTTTATTTTCAAGTGTTTAAAAAATTGCATTTTTTCATTTTTAGTTTTAATCATTTTGCTTTTTCTTCGAATGCGGATTTTTAATTTTTTTCAGAACGATTAAATTACTATTTTTGATTTGTTCTTTCAACAAAGCATTTTGCATAAAAAAGACATTAAAGAAATAAAATTTTTATTCAAATTCGATTTTTTTTGATTAAAAAAGTTTTTAAATCTTAACATAAATAAAAACGAAAATTAATATTTAATTTTATTGACATTTCGCAACGAAGCGACATGCTTTTTATGAGCAAATAATCTATATTAACAACCTTTATAGAGTTCCAAATTTTTGAAATTCAATCGATTAAGACAACAGCTATATTTTTAGACTAACTTTTATCAAAATCACTTGTTTTCAAAATAATTTAGTTCAAAAGGCAAGATTGCCATGCAAAAACATCCAATAGATTTTGAACAAATATTTTATGAATTTATTTGGTCATACATGGCCTGGCGCTTTACTTTTGCTTTATATATCAGCCTGGTTAAAGTGCAGGCGAGTTTGGCAAAAGGCACTCGACTAAATTTCTTGAAAGAAATTAGCGTTGACCGATCCTCAAGTAAATGTATCGAAGCATTAAAAGAAAATTCACTCATTTTGCTAAATCAAATGTACGAATTTTTAATTTTAATAAAGTTTATTATTTTACTTAGTTAAATACTGCTTCGTTCGAATCAATTACCTTTCTTGTCAACTAAATGCTTTAAAAAACTGATTTTTTCTACAGTCATAGTCAAATAATCAGAAAAAACTTTTGGATTTGCGATTTTAGTGAAAAGTGAATAAAATCGATTTTCTATTTTAACTTTTCAACTCAAAAAATTTTCTTCTGATTTAATCTGAACTCCTCTTCATAAGAAAATAAAAAATTCAGAAATATTGTGGCTTGAATGCGAAACTGTTATTTCGACTATCAAAGCAAAAATCAACGCATTGCTTTCGTATCTCGCCTTCTTTATGTTTATTTGCATTATGAAAGATTTTTTTTGAATAAATAAAGTTATTTTAAATAAAAAATAAAATTCTCTGTTGCGCAAATTTCCGAGCTTTATCTTGCGGCAAAAAGTTTTCTTTTACTATATGATATACAAGAAAATTTCTTTCAAAAATTTTAAGAATCGAGTTTGAATGTTTTTTGCTCAAAGGAATGATGTCGTGATCAAGAGGATTGATTTCTTTACTCGCTGAAAACTTTCAACTAGATATTTTTATCGATTCTAGTAAGTTTCGAAAATAAAATTTGAAATTTAAAGCTATCTCTCTGTTCACAAGAGAAATCTGGACAAATTTCTAAGCGAGCATCATTCATCATAACGAACCGAGAAACTATTTTATTTCGCCATATTTTCTAAATTTTTTTCCCTTCGCAATTCTAAAATTTGCGCTTCACTCGAGAAATTTGATTGCGAACAAGAGATTTTTATAAAAAAAATTATTCACTCCCAATTCATATTAACAAATCGATTTGTATTGGTTTCTATCTTAATATAAACTAAAAGTAGAAAAAAAATTAATGTGATGCTCTCAAACTTTTGAGAAATAAAAGAAGAAATTTTTCAAAGATTTTCTTAAGAGTAAAAGTGAATTGGAAAAATTGGAATTAAATTTCAAAAGCTTTTAAAATTGTAAAACTTCTTTTTTACATCAGTCGCATTTTCACGAAAATTTTCATTTTTATTTCCATAATTTCAAAAGTTTTTCAAATTTTTATTTTATTTCTGCTCGTTCAAAATACCGACAATCTCAATTATTATTGGCTATGTGAAATGACTTCAAGTTAAATGAAGCAATATTAAATTCTAAGTATTTAATATCAAATAAAATAATCAGTAAAAATTCTTTCGTCCATTTTCAAAATCTAATTTAAAACCGATTTTGTTTATTTTGAAATGATTTGTATTCTCAAAGCGTATTTGATAAAATGTAACATATTAGATTACATTGCCCGTAAAAAAAAAGAGCCACCTTCAATCTCGACGGACACTTGAGAACAGCATTGGTGTTTCAGTTTGCATTGTTCACGGCTGAATGTGACATATGCTTATGCGAGTAAGATGACTACTTTGCTCGTATATCTATTAAAGATTGTATATAAAAATAACAAAACGCCAGAATGCCGGAATTTTCAAAAGCAGAATATTTTTATGAGTAAAGTAATTACAGTCTGTTTTTAAATTGAATTCTAACAAAAAATTATTGAGTATCGGTTAATCACTTAAAATGTTTGCTTGTTATTAACTTTCATTTCACACACTATTGCTGTTTTGATTAAAATTTTCTGTTTTAATCTTAAGTTTTTGGCAATCAAATGAGCAAAATTTTTGTAATTGAAACAGCGATAAATTAAAAGGTCATCTGACTAATTTAAGGCGGCTTGTTTTTTTTGACGGACAGTGTAACTCGCGGGTTTGTAATTCATATTGACAGCTACATATTTGATAAGAATTATCTGTATCGACATACAGATAAGTATTTGATAAGTATCAATGAAGTAAGAAAACTAAATTAAAAATTTTTTAGAATTCATAATTAAAATGCGCTCAAACAATTTATTCGTGTCATTTTTTTTACAAAATTGGAAACGAATTTTCCAAAATATTAAATACTAATACTTAATTTTTAAATACTTTTAAGACAAAAATTAATTTGAACTAAAAATATGGGAAGACTTCATTGACAATTTTTTAAACAGTTTTCTTCTCACACGATGTCACACTGGTCGCATAAATGTTATGCTTTTACGTAGGAAATTTGATCGCAAACTTAACTGTTCGCTGAACAATTAATTTCTAGCTTAGCGATTATGCATTCATTTTGTCATTTCGTCGGATTGTAGCGTTTAAAACACAATTTTTTTAAGATTATGATTATTATTTTTGAAATTTCATTCATTCAGACCTTTAACGTTTGCAATGAAAATTCTTTAGTGTGTCTTAGTTTAGAATAAAAATTTGAAAAAACATATTTGAAAAATAGTTATCAAACATGAAAGAATAACGATGAGAATAAATAAACAAGATAAAAATGAAGAAACGCGTAATATTTTATAAGATTCATCATCCAAATTAAAAAGAATTTTTTAGCTTTTTGAATAATCCTCGAGCTATTTTGTTATTTGAATTCTTATTTTGTTTCTTATTAAAGAAAATCATTCAACTAGTAACTATCTCGAAAATAGTTTTACAGATAGTCTTGGTAGAGCGTGTACAAATTTTCTACCTATTTTATTACTTTTTCTCATTATTCCGACAGCAAGCGAAATAAAAATAATTTAATAAAATGATTGATCAGAAGAGGATGGACTCTAAAGACTCAGCTAAGTCTGATTCATTTAGATAAAGAATGTCGTATCATTTTACACGCAAAATACCTTTTCATTAAGCATTCATTTGTTATTTGAAACAAATCCTCTAATTCCAGAATATTCCACAGATTCGCTGCTCGTTTTTCTAGGCTTGTTATCTGACACCAAAAACTAAACGAAAAACTGTCCTTTTTTGTCAGAATAAAAACTTTCTATTAAAAGTAAATAAGAAACATTAGGAATAAAAGGGAAAACGATAAAAAAAGCTGCACCATAAAAAGATTTCGACACTATTTGCAATTACCAAGCAATCAAATTAACGAGAATAGAAGCTCGAAATCAACTGTCTACTTTATTTGACGCTATTTGATTCAACATTTGCCATTTACCTTTTATTACCGAGCAAGTGAAATGTTCAATAAAAAAACACATTTTTGCTGTTTCTGTAATAATGTCGAAGAGCAGAAATGTTCTCTCACTTATTTTTATCCGAAATAAGTCTGCGGCGAACAGTAACCGTGAACATTGTCGAAATGACTGTCGGGTGTAGAGAGAAAAACATTCATTTTTCGAACATCGATAACTATTTTCGCTAAAAGTAAAAGTAAATATACTTCTGCTAACCAAAATTAAAATTTTAAACTTTTCTGTCATCTTTTTACTCTCTAGCAGTACACTACGTGGTACAAGACAAAATAAACGTTTCACTAACTTCTTTTTTTATATCATTATATTTAAAGTGTTTACTGTACAAATGAAGGCTTATCATTCTTCATCAGTGAAGTTTTCATGGAACAATAAGAAATGTGTTCAATCTATTTCTATAATTGAAGTAACTTCAATGGTTTTGATGGAAAATGCGCTTTAACAAGTTCAATATACTAAATAATAGCTTCGAAACAATTAATTGATTTTCTTCTCGGTAAGAATATAAAATTTTAGGCTTCAAACTTAAGAGATGGCAAATTAATTTGCCAGAAGATGTTTTCTATTAAGCGAAAAATTTAATTAATGTAGAAACAATCAATGATTTTAAATAACAATGCTTTAAACTTGACAAACCATTTTTTTCATCTTTAGTTAAAAGAGTGATCCGAGATAAAAACTCGCATTTTTACAGATAATTATGGTTTGGGACTTGCTTTTACAGCGGAATTCCGAATTCTATAACAAAGTAGAGGCAAATTTTTCTAAGAAAAATTTAACGCAATAACAATGAAAGAGCTTTCATTATAAAGTAATTTATTTTTAGCCAAATTACGGTTCCGCAGTTTGTTTTGATGCACCACTGAGCGTATTGCCAGCTTTCAAGTAATCAGACAAAAAGCACATTAAATGATTAGTCTTACTGTTTAATTAATAAATCGCCTCTTTAATTAAATTCTAAAAGTTTATCAAAGAAGAACGCGCATCTAAGCGGAAACTGGTGATCTTTGAAAAGAAGATACAAAATTATTTGTGCTTCACAAGGTTTAAATTGTATGATTTCAGCGTAGAAGTTCGCCAAAATGTGTTCACATTCTTGGAATCAAAATCGATTTTATCACAATTATAAAAAAGTAAATCTTATTAGATCTGTCCAGTTCGATCAACTAAAGAGTCAAAAAAATCTTTTCACATTAACACATGTAATTCTTATCACAATCATTACAGACGAAAACTTTTTATCAAATTTTTCTTTTTCAGTTCATTTTTAAAGATAAATTTTTAAGAAAATAATATTGATCTTTCATTTAATTTTTTAAATAACTATATTTTAGCAGCATTTCATATCACGTGAAATGAAAGAACATGAAAGAAGAAAATAATAAAAAAAAAGTTTATTTTATTAACTTTGAGCTTAAGGCAACGCAAAAAAAATTTGATATTCAAAGAAGTGGGAATAAGGTTCTCACACTTATATATGCAAAAAGGAGGACCACAGTTTGACAAGTAGCCTCTTGACAAATGTTTGACAAAAATAGTAACAAAATAGTTCTTGAAACATTGAGATTGAGATTCCTAAAGTTAAAAGTTACAAAATTTTCACTGCAAATCTAATAAAGAAGATTGCTTATTTTAGTAGATAAAGTTTAAAATCTTATGAAATTTTCAATTTTATTGCTAAAAATTCTATGCATGAGTGCAAATACCATGCTGAAAATTTGTTTCATTTTATCAAAAATCTTATTAAAATAAATTTATATTTTCTTATTCATATTGTTTACTTTAGAATGTAAAAATAATTTTAAAAATCAACACATTAAATGAGAACTTTGATCAATATTTTTTACGAAATATAAAAAATAAACTTTTCGACCACAGCATTTAAAAACAAGCGAATTTTAAATTCTATTCGAAAAGTTTTAGGTTACTTTATTTCGGTTACATAGAAAAAAATTTGTTTAAACTTTATCAAACCAAGCTATGAAACAATATTTCATTCCGAACACAGCGAAAAATGTAGTAGGGCATTCGTTCGCAAAAAGCATACAATTTGATGAAACATTTTGATGTAAAACTATAGCACGAGTATATAAAATATTCTCTTCATATCTTATACATGATAGATAAAAAATTCTCTCACTATCGTAAGTGAAAAGTGAACGCCGCAAAAGTGACTTTTTGCAAAGTTATTACTATCTCTGCAACTTGCATCTGAAAATTGTAATAAAAATTAACACGAATATCTTTTTTAGAAAAGAAAAACATTGTTTCTATTGTTTTTTTACACAATTTAAATTTTACATCAGAAAAACTGCAGCTTTTTTATAAATTGAATTTTTTACTCAAATATTTAATGTAAAAACATAATTTCAACTTATTAACTACATAAAAAAATTTTTAATTCATAATTCACTTAAAACTACTAAAATTTTATACTTCATATGAAGATTTAAAACTCCACACTTTAGAGAAAAAATTGCCATAAAATGAGTTTTTTGCTTACAATAATCTCTTTTAGCTTTTCAATAGCAAAAATTTTCATTTCTCTGCCGAAATTTATTAGAATAAATAAACAAACGAATAATATTCTCTATTTTCAAAAATTTTCGGTTTTGTGAGCTTCAGATCAATTTGTTAGTTTATATACACGAGTGGCTTTATATTCTTTTCAATGGTAGATAAATTAACATTGAACAAAAGGAATATGGAACATATGGTGTAGTGAAAAGAAATGACAAAACATGAAATTTACTTTTCCATAGGGGATTAAGTTTTGTGAGTAGGAGCCGCTTTCTTTTTGATTTTTATTTTATTTTATGTTACTAATATTTTCTTATTTTTTAATGATAACTGCGAATCAAATTTAAGTTTAAATTTTTGGAATTAAAATTTGCATCAGAATAGCTAATGACAGGCTAAAAGCAAAAGCTTAATCAGATTACTTCATTTTTTTATTCTTTTGATTTTATTAAAGAATCCATTAAGCATACAAATCTTACAAGAGAACCTGAAATAGTTAAGTAAATTCAATTAAGAATAAAAAGTTGAAAAATAAAAAAAGAATTTTTAAATTAAAGTTATTAATAGGAAGAGAATAGTTCAGTAGTAGTAGAATAGTTAGGCTTTGGATTAAGTTTAATTCAAATTGTCATTGGTTGGATTAATTCAAATACTAACTTAAGAAAAAATAAGCACAACTTTTTAAAGATTTATTTTTAAGCCTTGAGAAGTAAAAAAAAAAAAATTAGCTTTATTCGCAAATTTAAAAGAAATAATTCTTAAAATAATAAATCTTCAAATCTTAGTAAATGTTTGTAGTTCAAATAAAAACTTTATCTATAAATAAAGTAAACATAATGAGAAAGTGCACGAATTAGAACTGTAAACACTGAGAATGTTATAATGATGATGTGTTTATATTCGTTTTTCTTTTCACAAAAGATGCTTTTGATTACTATTCCAAGAAAAATAAGAAAAATGAATTACCTAATCGAATTTTAAGTTGAAGTTCGTGAGCAAATATAACAAAAATATATCATTAGGTTGCATTCAGAAGCAAGCAGAATTAGGTAGCAAAATTTATTGATTGCTAGATATTAATTGATTGCTCCGTCTCAATTACAGCTCTTGCCAAAATATTTTGTGATAATTTTAATTGAATATCGCTTTTTTATTTTTATAAGATTGCAAAGGTTTTATAGAAAAAACTCTGCAATTTAGCAAAATATTGTCAAAATCCCTTTTACTAATTTTGCTTTTACATTGCGTAAATTTGGACAAACAGTTAAAATGAGTTTTCGTGATAACTAAATTGAAAAATTAATTTCATAATTAGTTAATTCAAAACTTTATAATTAGCACTCTATGTGAAATGTTTCATTTTCATATAAAACTGGAATAAAGTGAAACCATTCGTAGTCTCGTTAAACTTTTGCTGGGTTTTGAAAGCGCTTCATCGTATAAATTTCGCTTTAATCAAATTATTGATAAATATTTTTGCTTTCAAATTTCAATTAAACAAAGCAAGATTTAAAATACTCAATAATAAGGTTTCACTGATTAACATCAAAGGTCTACGAAGAATTAAAGCGAGACCATCTTAAAAAGATTTATTGAGAACATTAAACAATTTTTATGAAAATACTCGATAAGAAATTTGTATAAAAAATGTTCGACTCTGTAAACAAGTTTTTGTGTTGATTTTTTATTCAATTTAATTTATTTTTGTTATCTTTCTTTCCATACAACCTGTGTTCATCGATTGGCCATCGATTAAAGAAAATGAAAGTGAGGTGTGTCCAAGTTAGCACCTGAAACCCACGCGCGTGAAACGGCACAAAAATCAATGTTATAGAAAGTCAAATAAAAATGTTAGAGAATTGAATTCTAAAATTGTCCTAAAATAAACATTTTACTTTTCTAATACTTTCATAGTTTGCATATAACTGAAGTTATAAGTTTGAATTGAAAAACAAAATTTGAGAAAATCACCATTGAAATATTCGCATATTACGCTATTTACTTCCAGTTCATGAAAAACATTTCAATCATGAAATTTGAAACGTTTATCACGAGTCGTGAAAGAGATTTGTTTGAAGAGAATTCAAGATACATTCATAATTAAAATAAAATCATATCAAATTTAGTCCTCTGTAGATAATTTCAGCTAGATTTTCATGAAACTTTTTAGAAAGAGTAGCTTGATTGTGAATGATGAGGTAGAGCTCTTTTAGCACTTGAAATCAGTTAGGTCGAGTTCAAATTTTAAAATAAATTCTATTAAATTTTAAATTAATTAAAGAAAATTTGTTATTTTAATTTACATACGGAGAAAGGAAATTAAAATGAAATAAAAGCAATGTCAAAAATCAAATCTGTTTAAAAAATCAAATTTTTTGACAAATTATGCGATTTTATAGAAACCATCAAGTTTATTTTAATTATAAAATGTTCACTTGAAATTTGTTTTTTAATTAACAAATGTCTGATGTCTTCAAACTTTGCAG
>NCKU01003830.1:0-13889 GCA_003675995.1 Dinothrombium tinctorium | reverse complement strand
TACATTCAATAAATTAAAGTAAAAAAGTTTTCATTTGATTAGAAGCGACTCAATAAAAACACTTCTATGATGTAGCGCAAATAATTCATTCACTTATTCGTTCAATCATTTATGTTCTTTCTCATGTGATCACAACGTTTTAATTCATCATCTTCATATTTCTTTATTAGTCTCGGTCACAGTTCTCTCAGCTTTGCTCATCAGTTTGTCTAGCAGATGCATCCGCATCGAAGCTGCCCGACCGACTCTGTTTTGACCGTTGTGACCTAAACTTATGTAATACTTTACGCACAATTCGAATGCTGTGAAAAACGCTTTTCTGCCGTTTGAAATACAGTGATTTCAATTCGATTGACGTTTCGATTTCGCTTCTCTGACAAACTTGAAATGCCGCTCATTTCATTTATAAGCGCAAGAAAGCGTTTTTCACAACAATCTCATTTCATATTTTTTGTATTTCAAAATGCATTCAGTTTAAACTACAATTTATTTTATTTTATTTTTTATTATGTAGACAACCTTGATATTTAACTAACAATGTAACTTGTGTGATCATTTAAATTGAAAACGAAATCATTATTCTCAGCTTGATTGCCTTCTTTTTTCCTCATGAATTTAAATAAGAGATTTAATTTCAATTTTTTACCATGATGTTATAACAATTAGAGCAACTTTATTCTTAAAACGAAATATTACCACAATTTTCCCCTGTTTAGACAAAATTTTAACGAACGATGTTTTTAAAAAATGGACTAAGAATTAAACGCAAAGAACAATGTTTTAATAAATAAAATTCATTAGTTGTTGTAAGATTTTTTAATTTTTTCTTGCTAAAACTTGAAAATGAATTTAATTTTTTTCCTCTGAATTCACATATTTATCGAAGCGCGTTAAATTGGGACTAAAAATAAAACTTTATTAAAATTTATATCGCAATGCAACTTCTGTTGCCATCTTTTGCGATGAAACTAAAAATGTAAAAAAACTTTTTTTTTATACAAACGAAATATGTAATGTGCTTAATCAGAGATAGATGGCGGAAAACGTTTTTGTCACCAAAATTACTAAAAAATAAAGAAAAAAGAATTTTGAATTTGATTATTTCTATTTTAAACTCAAATTTTTGTTAATTGATTTAGCTTTGATCAGTTTACAATAAGAAAATTATTACATTACAAGAAGTTACTGAATCAGAATATTAACTACATACTCTAAATTATTTTGTTAAACTTTTCTTGAGAAAAAAAATCAAATTTCAAATCAAAGAATGTTTGAATGCCATAAAGCCATATCCGATCTTGTCCGAACTAAAAATCGTCAAAGCGTAAAAGAAAGAAAGAAAGATCCATTCAAAACTCTAAAATAACCTTTTCACCTAACGTTTTGATTTAAAAATACTCATTCTATGTTGCTACGACTTAAAAAAGTATATCAGACAGATCATTGTTCTGCGTGGGAAGATCTTAAAATGGCATTAAAAGTTCTAATACAGCGTTTAAAGCAATATTAAACATCAAATCATCAAGAAAACTATAATTTCTCTTAAACCTAATCTATTAAGCTTTAAATAACAAAATTTTGAACGAAAATTTTAAAAATTTAAAGTTTATAATTTTTTGAAAGAGTAAAAAATTTTTAACTCACGTCAAATGTCTTTCTGTTTGACTTTTTTGACTTTAAAGGCTTTATAAAGCATTTTCTTAAGGTTCCGCGAAAAAATCTGGCCACATTTACAAAAAAGTTCTAACAAAAAAAAACGAAAGTACTTAAAGTATCCATTTTCTTCCTTAATGGGCAATTTTTTCATTTTTTACATTAAACACAGAAAAATTTTGTTTATTATGTTCCACAGACATCAAAACCTATTGTATTTTTATTAAAATGATCCATTTTCACCGATTTTTATGTGTTGCGCTTATTTTGAAAGACCCTGTATATTTGTACACATTCAAATTGCTCAAACATCAATAGTAAATTTATCGCACAACACTTTAAACTCTTGCCACTAGTCATGCAATAAAATAAATAAAAGAAAAAACAATCCTTTCAATTGTAATTATCACAAAAGAATGAGAAAAGGTGTTGTTGTATGTGCACAAAACGTGATTCCTACTCGAAGATATCGAGTTCAATTCTCTTTAACTGGTTTTTGTGGATTTCGGTTACAGTTTCAGACGGTGATCAGAAATTGCTGTAACAATGTCATTCACACATCCGTGTTGAATTCAAAATTGAAATAAATTCTTGGTAAATATTCTTGGCAATGGGGTTGTGTATAAATTATAATGAAAAAGTTTTTAACTTAAATTTTTATTTCAAGCAGTACACTCTGTTAACTTAAAATGAAATCATTTTGCTATACTTTTACATTGTTTATGCTTTATTTTTAAATTAAAAGCGTGTACATTAATGAAAAAAAATTCTCACTAGATTTACATTTTTCAGAGTTTGCATTAATGAATTTCTTTCTGATTCGACTTATTTTAAAAGATAATTCAAATTCAATGAGTTCATTTTGTCGATTAATGTATAATTTTAAAACATAATCCTTGAAAAAAATTGATTTTTAACCTCCAACAAGAATTTTTTATTCTTCTGAAACACAATTTCATTTTAAAATCATACAATTTTCTTTAAAAATTAATAATAAAAATAGAAAATTTAGTACAACCATAGAATTTCTACAATGTTAACAAAATTTTCATTTTCATTTACCACATTGTGTACCTGATCTACGAATCTAGTCAAAGAACCGCCATTGGAGTGCACTAAAAAAGTGATGTAATTCACAATTTCCTAATATTATAAGGTACAATGCTTAAACATACAATGAACGTTAAAGAAGTGGATACTGAAAATAGTAATTTTTTATTTTCACATCGAGATTTTCTTCTAGAGCCCGTAAAATGTAAACATTGAATTTAATCGCAATTTGAAGTTTTATTGTAAATTTTGAGTGGAAAATAATCAACCACTTTGATTAGTTTTGTCGATTTCACAATCTTCAGCTGGCTTTGAGCTATTATACTTGAATCGCCTCTCATTTTAACTGTAGGACACTACATTTTATTCAACTTTGAGTTTAAATGGACTTGTTTACAGTTTTGATTAAAGTAATTAAACATGAAAATTCAATTTTCAATCAACTCTTGAAATGCATTCAACTGTTGATCAAGTTTTGATAGCTAAAAACTTGAATCTCTTTCTCTTTTTAAAACTTTTTAAATACTATATATCTTTATAAATAATTTTTAGCCAAAGTAGTACAGGTAATCATTATTTTGTTTATGCTTTCAGCTGGTCAAAAAACTTTTCGCTGTGAATACGCCTAATTGCTATTTTCTTCATTCTCTTCATTTAGGTTCAATGTACAACTAGGGACAGAAAAAAGTTTCTTAAAGCGTAAAGCATACTTTGCTGCATATCACAAAACGTCACACAAAACTTGCATTATTTTAATTCACTTTGAAAAAATTTTTAAATGAGAAATACATTAAGTTGAATAAGAAAATAAAGATGGAATCTCTTTTAAGACTTTTTTATATGAGCATTTTGTAAGATGAGAACATTTTCTTCTTCTTCTTACATTTTTTCTTTGATTGTTTGCTCTGTGTTCTATCTTTTAAACCATTTTCTCACTGTCGCAATTTAAAACCCTTCACATCGCGAAATATTAAGTACTGAGTTGCCTTTAACTCAATGATTTTAATTTTGGTCATGTCTGAACATTATGATATTAATACAAAAATGAACTAACTTTGAAACCAATTTTTTTGTGAATAAATCAAAATTAAGCATGTCTAGTGTGAGGTTTTGTGATATGCACTGAAATATTCTTTTTGCTGTAGGAAACTTTTTTCTCTCCGAGATAGTACAAAGAAATTATTGTAAATAATTCAAATTGGTGCAACTTTGAGCTGCTTAATTGCACCCGTGCACAAGATAATTAACCACGAAGTTCAATCAATAGACACATATTCTTGTTCATCCGTTCACATTTTGATTTTCTTAAATGTGAATTTAAAAGATAGCAGCTTCAATCTGAGCGAGAAGAGGTAATCTTGCATTATCTTAAAGGTAATCATAGGTAAGAGGTAATCTTCATTCGAAATAATTCATCCTACAAATAAGCAGCCTCTACAAATATGATCGCAAAAGCGCTGCGAACAATTGCAAACAGAATTGCCAAAAGTTTCATCACCGACTCTGAAGAAAAAGCAAAATTGGAAAACTAATTGAAAACTTGATTTACGTAATATTACTTTTATCGAGAGATTAATTAGAACACTTAGCGTATTTCTCAACATATTACATGCCGTACTATTCAAAATAAGACGGCGAGCCGGTTTAGATAATCAAGAAAAAAGAGGACAAAATTGTTATCCATCAAATTCTTTTTCAAATAAGTTGTTGTAAATTGATCAAAATGAGAAAATTAGATTTAAAAATGTATTTTAAATGGTTCAGTTTTCAAAAGTACGCCGGTATAAAATGAAAAAAGAGTCATGCGAAAAAATCGAATTCAGGACACACCGGCATGCCATAAAATGTGAGAGAACATGGTAATTGCAGATTTGTAAAGTTAGTTTTGAAAAAATAAAAAGCGAAACAAGATAAGACGTGAGTAAACTGTTAAGTTTTATTAACAAAATGAGCGTTTCTTGTTGCATTGACAACTGTTTGCATTCGCTTTGAAATGCAATCAGAGAAAAAGCCAAAAACGGTAAAATCTCAAATCTACTTATAATCAAACTGAAAGAAAGCAGCCGGTGCATATGGAAGCTGATTTGCATATGATGCTTCTATTATCATAATAGTGAATGAATTGAATTGTTATCATAAGAGTATACTTGAATAAGTTATTTTTCCCACATTGTTGAATAATTTTTTTTGTATATTTATAAAATTTTTAAATGATATTTTAATTTACTTGTTTAAAAGTCACTCTCATTATTTCTTCTCATTTCTATTTCTAAATTTCTCCTTTGTCTATTTTTAAAGAGTACATTTTAATGTTAATTATATTTTAATTTTCAATACAATGCTGAAAAAAAACTAATAACGAGAAATTTTAGCCAAGATTCTAATAAAATTGTTTGCATTTCCAATTTAATCTAAAGATTTTTGAGCAATTTAACTTTGCTGTTATACAGAGTGTATTTCACAGAGCGAAAATTCAAACTAAACGAATTCATTAATTTCTGTCACGGAAACTAATTTGATGCTATTGTTCTTTTGAAAATTAAACTCATTAAAAATAAAATTTTTTAATTTAAATTTTTAATAGATGTTAGAGTAGGAGTGATTTAAAAAATTAACATTACACCGAGTGTGTGTTGCAAAATCGCACTAATTTTACCAAATATTTAGTGAATATTTACAAATTCTTATATTCTTGATTTAAAGTAAAAATCTCTTTGACTTTTAAAAAAGAAATGAAACTTTTTAGCTATGTAATCATAATTTTAAAAAAAATGTGAAATTTCCGAAATGAAGCTTTTGAAATTTAATTACGAGACAGCCTGTATTTTCATTTCTTGTCCACTCGATATTTTTTCGCTCAATGAAATAAACCTAAAAATAATTTTCGAAAAAACTAGCGTTAAGCGCATAAAGACTGCATTTAAACTAATGGCATTGATCATCTCATCGTAGCAACTAAACTGCGGACATGTTTATCATCAAGTAAACACTTTTTTTGAGGCTGTAACATAAAAGATATCAGTACGCATTTAATTTGATATGTGAGCAATTTTTTTCGCTTTCACATTTAATTATTTGTCACGAAATGCACTAGAGAAATATAACAGCGAATTGATGTTTAAATTACATAAAAAACGTTTTGTAATAATGATGTTTCATCATCAAGCGAAGTTCTACAAGCTAACGCGCACTCATCAACTAATCACGCAAATAAAAAGAACGAATTATGAAATGTCGCTTTTAATTAATTCAATTTGATAAGGAACAAAATCAAAATATTTATAAGTTTGCTGGCAAACTTGCTTTGCTTTAGTTATGCTTTTAGTTATGTTAAAAAATGAAATAAAATTGACGACATGAAATGCATCTTAAGTAGAAAAAAATGCTTTTCGTTAATCACGATTAATTTAAAAATTTTTTCACTCTCTAGATAGAATTTTAAAAAATCTTTAATAAAACGTTTTTTTTTCTTCAGAAATGTGAGACAGAAATATGAATAAGAAACTAATGAAAAAACTTCACAACTCAACATTGTGGAAGTGATGAGTGAGGAAAAGGGAAAAAGCTTTTCACTCATACAGTATAGCAGCATTTTCTCGCTTGAAATTGATCCCTACCTTCAGCTGTTTTTGCATCTGCTCTTTGAGCTTTGTAAATATGTCAGCCTCTTTACATCCGCGGTTCTAAAAGAGAAAGAGGCGCAACTCATTATTTTCGTTCGCTTTCGTTTTTGAATTTTTATTTTCTAATTAAAAAGCATGTGTTCACCGCAACAAATACGAAATATATTTTTCTACTCAATCATTAAATGTGCCTCGATCAATGATTTAATGTAATGTGCTTCTCGCAAAGCTGATGCTAAGCTATGCCGCCGAGCGATTTGTTCCTCACTCAACTCTCTCTAATAACGCTCTCTAATCTCTTCAATCATATTTGTGAATCCACAGCGGTTTTTATAATAAACCGATCAACATGATAAGCAATTACTCCTTATGATTGCATTTGAAGCTGTTGCATACATTTGAACGTTGTTTTGTTCAATTTGTACAAAAGCTATTTTTTGCTATGCATAAATGTTATTGTTTGTGTGATATTTTTTGACGGAAGCTTTTAGCTTTGTTAAAAATGAATCTCATCCTCAAATTGTCACAGTGATTGAGTTTGTTATTAAGTTAATAATTTAAATGAAACTTACTTAAAATAATCGCGGTGAAACCTTGGCTTCCGAAGAGAAAAATGTCTACAAGGCAAAAATACCTGTTTTCGCCTTTCAAAGGTAGAGTACCACGTGTTCTTTAAAAAATGCATATTTTAGTGAAGTAGTAAACATCTGAAAATATGTTGAATTTGTTTTCTCATTCGTATGATTTCATTTATAATGTATGAGCTTTTTAATCACGAGCTTATTTCAGTTTTATGTATGATTTATTTAATTAGTGTTCGATGAGAGCAACACTTGAATAATTTAGTTAGTGAGATCAATTTTCTTATCGAGGGTGGTGCAGCAAAATAATGAGTTTTTGATTTTGTTTTTACTTTTGGCGTTGGCAAATTTCTCCTCTACTTATGTAAATATATTGTAAAACTCATTCGTTTACGTATTCCCTTTTCTGCTCAAAAGCTAAATTATTTTGATTATGTTTTGCTGATTGTCATTTCCTTTCTGCTTAACTAACTTAATTTTTTTCTCTCTTTCCTTGTTATCGGAGGTGTTTTACCATTTTTCGTAGTGTTTGTTTGTTTATTTGTTTGTTTGTTTTAAGAGGCGTTTTCGACAACAGTTTCGCTTTCATTTTTGCGGCTCAAAATGAAATAATTTAACGTACTTTCTGATAATCAAAATAAGTAAAATTTCTCGTGAAAATTATTGTCACTGGTATTGGTAATTTTTTAAGCTAAAATTGTGAAATAACTAAATTAATATTTTATATTATCCTAAAAAATTTGAAAGTGAAACGCCTTTCCTTTTATATTTAAATATAATTTTTTGGTCTTTTTAATTACGAATTAATAATTTACTTTTGTTAAATTTTTGAACAACGATTAAGAAATTTTTTAGAAGTTTTTGATGAGATAAAAAGGTACCAATTTTTCTCTGGTTAACATTTTTATTCTAACAATTGCCTTTTATGTCCACTCTAACATACTAACAGCGAATAGAGTGATGCAATGCGAATAAATCTAAATGCCATTTCGTCCCAGTCTCGTTTTGATGATCTTTGATAGGATTTGTTTCATAAAGTTTAATGAAAATATTTTTTCGTCTCAATAAATCAATCTCAATCAATATTCATATATAGCTTTGCGTTTTAGTTTTTAAAATTTTCTCAAACCCACATAATGTTGGAAAACATTTTATTTTTCGTTAAAAAGTTATATTTAATTCAAACAAGAAAATAACTCATACTTTACATAGGCAGCTTAGTGAGTAATAATTTTTTGAGTTTCTTAAGGCTCTCAAAATAGTTTTATTATAGTTTTATAACCAAGTAAAATGTAGGATATTATCATCAGGATATTAGGTACTATCACAATGTCTCTGATATCCTTAATATATCCTAACCATGCTGAATTAGGCTATTATCATTTTCCATTGCAAATAATTAAAATCTTATTTTCCTTACTCAAATCAACTAGTCTTCTAGCGAATGAAACGAGATGAGGAGATCTTATTGGACACCTCTAATCAATAGAGTCAACAAGCGCATTACCAATTTTTTGCCATTTGTTTAGTAATTAATTTATTAAACTCTCACACATAAGTTAAGCTGATTATGTTCATTTACGTATGACTGTTTCTGTTATTAGTTACTGGAAATTTAAATGAAAAAGGTAAACTAGTAATGTGACCATAAATGTGAATAAAAGTGGCTAACATAATTCAATTGCAATGATAACTATTGAATCGAGTTGACGATTTGCGAAAAATTTTTATTATATTTAATATCGATCTTATTTTATTATCCAATATTTAGTTTATCATATTCATTTTATTAGATATCTGGTATATCCGTTTGCTTTCCATTTCTTTTGATTTTTCTTCAAGGTAGAATTTAATGTTTTTAAAAGCTAAACAAACTTTTTCGCGCATAAATAATCAAGCAAGTAATTCTTTATTAGTGAAAATTATAATTTTGATCATAAGTCGAAAACGAATGAAACATATTCTGAATATATTCTTCGCTTCCCGTCAAATATAAAAATTTTTACAAACTTTGTTTTAGTTTCACATTGAAAGCGTTTTTTTAATTGCTTGATCACCGTTTTCCTAGTGAAGTAATTAACATTCACTTAATTTAATCGAAAAACGTATGAATAAAATTTTATTTTTCATACAGCAGGTGAATCAATGGACGAAAATGGTGGTGACAGTGCAATCGGTTCACGCGATCAATCATCACCAACACCATCGAGTCACAGCGATTACAACGAAACTCATCCAATAGTGAAGGCGAATCGAGATTTGCGACGAAGAGCGAACGAAACTTCACCGGCATTGATTAATCCACCGCAAACAAAACAAACGAATTCCTCGAGTAACCACGAACTATTGGCACCTGGCGAAGTCGCTTCGAATATCAACGACACTTGTGCAATTAGTATTTCACCATCTAAATACGATAATATACCGATGGAGCCGATCGGTTCAAGAGGTGACGATCACGATGTGTCCTCCTATTATTTCGAAGACGGCGTCAAGCGAATCGATTTCATTCTTGTGTACAATCGGAACGGCGGTCCAAAAGAGAAACTTCACGCTGAATATCGTGAAAATTTTGAAAATAATTTACGCGAAGAAGGCTTAAAGCTCGAGTACACAGAAGATGATCAAAAATTATCGTCACTAAGCTACGTGAAAATTCACGCGCCTTGGGACGTTTTGTGTCGTTACGCGGAGATAATGAAACTGAAAATGCCGATGAAGCATGTGGAGTCAACGTGGAAGATCATATTCGACGAAGACGATCCGTATTGTAAAAAGCGTTTCACCGCGCCCTACACCAGAGACAAAGAGTACTTATTCAATATTCCGCCCGTGAAGGAGCGCTTCTTCAGCTCTTCGCAGCGATCGCAAATGGTCGATTTCATACTTAAGCGAAAAAGTTTCTCGCCGAAAACGAACGATGCCTCAGCTTTCGGCCTCAATAAACTTCTGCAGGAAGATGTGTACTTAGCCGCATATCCGTTGCACGAGGGTAAAATAACCGATGACAAGCAAATCCGTTCACCGAGAATGAATTTAGTTCGAAATTGGGCAAACCTTAAGCGAATGTTTCGAAAGCAACCGTTGAATGAAATTCGGGCTTATTTCGGCGTAAAGATCGCGCTTTACTTCGCCTGGTTAGGATTTTACACTTCGATGCTAATACCGGCTTCTATTGTCGGCGTCATTTGTTTCATTTACGGCTTAATTACGTTAAAAAACGATATACCGAGTGCCCAGATATGCGATGGTGTTTTTGATCACACGCCGATGTGTCCACTTTGCACAATGAAAGATTGCCGATTCTGGAATATATCCACTTCGTGCGCTTACGCTCGTATTACTTATCTATTCGATAATCCGGCCACAGTGTTCTTCGCTGTATTCATGTCATTATGGGCGACAGTTTATCTCGAAATGTGGAAACGTTACGCGGCGCGAATCACTTATCGATGGGATCTGAGCACATTCGACTCATTCGAAGAGTATCCCAGACCGGAGTATCTCGCGAAATTATCCACCGCCGAAAAGAAACGATTGAATGCGGTCACTCGAATGTACGAACCATACGTGCCATTCTGGCGAAAACAACTGCCGTACTCGATTTTCTCGGGCAGCATGGTACTCTTATTGATTCTGGTCGCTTTCGCTTGCGTCCTCGGCGTTATTGTCTACCGAGTCACCGTTCGAGCGGCGTTAGCCGCCAATCAAGATCAAACTGTGATTAAATACTCGTCGATCATAACTGCGATAACCGCGGCGATGTTGAATTTAGTTTGCATCATGATTCTCAATTTTGTTTACGGAAGGCTCGCATTTCGTTTAACCGAACTGGAAATGCCGCGCACTCAAACCGATTTCGACAATAGTTTAACATTGAAAATGTATCTACTGCAATTTGTCAATTACTACTCGTCAATATTTTACATCGCATTCTTCAAAGGTCGCTTCGTTACTTATCCCGGTGATCTGTCCGACAATAATTCGTTTGCCAGCAGAACTACCGAAGAGTGCGGTACCGGCGGATGTTTCGTCGAATTAGCCATTCAACTTAGCATCATCATGGTTGGTAAGCAAGCGTTAAACGCGATCATGGAAATGTCGAGTCCGTGGTTTGAGTGGTGCAGAAATCGCTGGACGCTGCGAAAAGAGGATGACACCGAAATTCTGCACGCACCGCAATGGGAAGCCGATTTCCTCTTAGCTTCGTGGAAACCGCAGGCCTTGTTTTACGAATATTTAGAAATGGTGCTTCAATTCGGTTTCGTCACCATATTCGTAGCAGCATTTCCACTGGCGCCGATATTCGCTTTGATCAACAATGCATTTGAAATTCGTTTAGATGCGCGTAAAATGATCATCTCGATGCGGCGGCCGGTTGCTCAGCGTGTGAAAGACATCGGCATCTGGTATAGAATACTCGATGCGATCGGCAAATTAGCAGTTCTTAGCAACGCTCTTTTGATCGCGTTTACATCTTCCTTTTTACCTAAACTTTATCATTACGCCAAACACGGCTCGCTTCAAACGTATCTCAACTCTTCATTTTCACTCTTTGAATCGGATAAATTCAAAAAATTTAAGATACCGATTCCTCAATCGCAAATTTGCATGTGAGTAGCGTTGTTTTGTCGGATTTTAATGAAATCGTTTCGTTTCAGGTACCAGGGACATCGATTACCTCCAGATGCCGGTGACAAACGATATGAACCTACTCAAGAGTATTGGGAAGAACTGGCCGTTAAGTTAGCATTCATCGTTGTATTTGAAAATGTGATCGCCATCACGACGATGATACTTAGATGGGCAATACCAGATATACCGAAATCGTTGAAGCTGCAAATGCGACAGCACGAGCATTTAACTAGTGAATTGATCATGCAACAAGAGTTAAAACGTGCCAAAGAGATGAATAGTGAGAACAATTGAAGATGTGAACGGCAAACGAAGATCTGAGAAATACATTCTTGTGACAGCTAATGAAGTCAGATTTACGAATGAATGTGATTTCAATTTTCAAACCTCGAAGTTTTAGAATTTCATTTTGACGATCATAGAGTTTATCGATTGTTTTGAAAAAGCAAATTGTTAATTTTTTAAAAATTTTAACTTCTAAATAAAAAAACTTGCTCCTGACAATCTCAATTTACAATGTAGCACCAAATCACCAAAATCACAAAATTGCTCTAAAATATGGTAAATTCGCAAGAATACACGTCAGAATTATATGAAACTTATGAGTTGCATTCTTAATTATAAATTCAATAGTTTATCTTGTTTAAGATATTAAATTTAACTAGAAAATTTAAAGAGTGAAATTATAGAGATAAGCACAGTGGCTGAGTGGGATCGAGCATAGAGCAAGTATACTTCAGCCGTGTGGGTTCAAATCTAGGCAGGAGAGAAAAATTTTTGCCAGTGTTTCAAATTTCTGATTTTCAATAATGCAAAAACTTTTCTTCCACTTGAAGAATACGAGATTCGAACTCTCGTCCCTTGGGCTCGGATTCTCATGCAGCAATTGCGATCCACGCGCGACATAACTCGGCAATTGTGCTTATCTCTATGCTTTCACTGTTTAAATTTTCTATTTAAATTTAATATCTTATCTTTTTAAACAATTTTTCGTGTAGCCTTTCACTAATACAAAAATGAATATCACAACACTTTTGTATTTATATTAAATCATGCAGATGCAAGGTTTCGACAAAATCTGAGTCGAAGAAGCTATCTTTTTAAGCGAGAAAAACTCTTCATTTTTTATTGTATCTGTAGGAGACGCGAATTATGTTTTACTTAATTAAAAATGATTAAATAATGTATTATATTTTATGAAAAGTTACATCAGAAAAATTCATTTTGAAATTTCGTAATTTTACTACTTTAGTAAAGGTGAAAATTTGAAAGCAATTGAATACAATTAAATGTAAACTATTAGATTACAATATTGCTAGTTATAATTTCGACAACAACTACATGTTAATAATTGTGTATAATTGTATTTTCTACTAACTAGGAATCTATCTTTTGTGCCCGCTCCCGATTTCAATGAAACTTGGTAAGAAGATAGAACTTCATTAGTGTAGTAAGAATTACCCCCATCATAGTTGCGAATTTTGCGCGCGAAGCAAGTTATTCGCGTGCAAACTTTAACATTAAGTCTAAGGCGAATTTTTTTTCGATTGCGGGCCTAAATCTCATCCGATTCTCACCTGGTTTGTTTTAAATGAAAGTACTATTCAACTTCTATCTTATAAAAGATGTTACATAATTCTGTATCAAAGCAGTAAAAAATTGCTTTAAAGAAACTTCAACATAAATAATAAGAGATAAAAATAATTATTTATAGCACATAACGAGTTTAAACATTTAAAACAAACCTGGTGAGAATCGGTTGAGATTTAGGCCCGCAATCGACAAAACAAAAAATTTCGCCTTAGACTTAATGTTAAAGTTTGCACGCGAATAACTTGCTTCACCCGCAAAATTCGCATCTATGTTGAGGGTAATTCTTAATCCACTAATGAATTTCTATCTACTTCCCAAGTTTCATTGAAATCGGGAACAAAATAACACCACGCACAAAAAATGGATTCCTTGTAAATCTTTTTTATTGCTTTAAGAAAAGAAATCACATGATTGCATAATTTTTTTATAAATTTGCTGTGAACGTACTAATCTATTTTTAATACCCAACTTTTGACGGTCTCAATAAAGTTGTATTAGCATTTTGAATAATTGAGGCTGTTAAAGTAAAATTAAATGATTATTTGAAACAAAAATTTATTTATTTTATTTATACGAAAGCTGATCTCGAAGAGATTCGAAAACAAGATAATTTAAAAGTAAAATTAATTTTAATTACTCCTTTTTGTCTCCGTAAACATAGTAAACACATTTTATATTCTTGAATTTACAAATATTTATTCTCATTAAGTAGAGATTAATTCCCTATTGATACAATACTAAAGATTGTCTTATT
>NCKU01003829.1:0-13891 GCA_003675995.1 Dinothrombium tinctorium | reverse complement strand
CACGTTTTTGTTTACAATAAAACAAAGCTTATCAATTGTGAAATGAAATGCAGGAAAGTATTCTTTTCGCGGTAGTATAATTTTTTCTATCGGGAATAGTACATTTTTTATTTTGATCAATTTAAAAAAATTAAAATAGTCACTCAAAAGAATAGAAACACTGAAATTCAATATAAGTTTTCATATAAATAAAGATTTGATTGAACTAAATACTCGTCGAATTTCATCTCAAAATGCTCAAAGTCATTATGAGATTTGTCAATTATAAAGTTTTTTTTAATGATTTATAATGTTTAAATTCAATTCTTACATACCTTTTAAGTTTGATGTAACTCTGAGCATTTTGAGATGACATTCGACGAATAATTAGTTAAATCAAATCTTTATTCATATGAAATCTAATATTGAATTTGAATTTTTCTTCATTGCTTCCATTCTTTTGAGTGACGATTTTATTTTATTTTATTTTTATGTGAAATTGATCAAAATGAAAATGTACTACCTATTCAAAATAAAATGTTTTGATTATCGAAAGTGTACTTAAATGCAAAACAACTTTTGCAAAACACTCAATTATTCGTGATGTTTTGAAGTAAATTCAACTAATAAAGTTTCTTTGATTTTAAACTGTGCCGAACCTTTATTTCACTTCTTCTATCTCTCAGCCCTATCATAACAAAATTTAGTCCCATTTTTTAATTAACGCATATTATGGGAAAAGTCTTATTGAACAAGAATAAAATTGAATTTAAAAAGAAAAGGTTAGAAGCTAATTAAATTTAGAAAAACGATGAAAAAATCTCTTTTTAAGGGTCAGCATTTTTCTAGATATTGATCCAAATCTTTCTTCTAATTCCAATCATACGATCACTTACTATCCTTTGAAAATGGTTTTCAATCAATTATTTTTAGCTGAGATTGAATTTAAGGTATAGACGATCGAAAATTCTGATCGTAATCCCTAAATCATTCTTTTGTCCACTACTTTTCCGTTTTTAACAAAGTCAGGAAACTTTGAGACTTGAGATAATAGGTTTTAATTGCCTTTTGAAAGGATTAAATTAAAACTAATCAAAACTTAAAAACTTTTGTATTTTTATGCATGAGATATAATATTTATCGAGGAAGATGAAAAACTTACGCTTTATCTTTAGATTCTCAAACAAATCGAAAAAAGTTTTACACGAATTAAAAACTCATTCATAGATTTATTTGACTTTTAAATATTTAAATGCATTTTCAGTAATTTGAAGTAGCAAAGCTCACAAAGACTAGCTTAAAAGAATAATTGGGTGTAGCAAATACAATTTAATCAACTATAAAGATGGTGGCATAAATTTTAGTTAAAATTCATTTCAAATTTGTAATAAAATCTTTTCTTTTTTCATGGTTCATGAGAAAATCCCAAATCTCATAAATTTATATTATTAAATTTAGTCTTCTCTAGCTTATCACGTCGCTTATTTTTACCTAATATAAATCAACATCAATTTTAAAAATACAAAATGAAGATAGAGTTACGGAAGTTTAATAATTTCAAATATTTATATCTTCATTCGCTTAAATATATTAAAAGATCGACGTCCATTATTTTGTCAAACTATGAGCGTAGATGACATAGCTCATGCAAGCAAAAATCATTTTATCGAGAGTTCTAAAATCCGTACTTTATAAATATGATAACCAAAATTAAATTCAACATTGATGAACACTTTTTGTTTGACATTGGATCGCAATGGATAATAGGCGAGAACGAACGATCTTAACATTTTAATTTATCGTTTAAGTTAAATCTTTAAAAGATAATCATAAAATTATTTTCTGCAAAAAAAGTTTCAAGTTTATAATTCAGATAATTTTTTTTTAAATTGGTTCAAAAAATTGACAAATAAAAATTTCCAGGCATTAAATTTGATATCAACATTATTTCAACGAGAATTAAATGTCTGATTTGCATAAAGTTAACAATGAAATATTTGACACAAAATGCAAATACAATTTTCTGAATGAAATGAGCAAACAGTGTAAGGCGATAGAACAAAAGCATTATTCAAAGTAAATTCAATTTACGAAGATTTCTAAAGAGAATATTGCCCACAAATAACAATAATCTTACGATGATAAGTTAAAAATTATTTTCACTTACAATTAACGGCGGTTTTCAACGAGTTTCACTTAAGAATAGAAGGTGTTTTTCGCACTCAGATCCGTACCAAAATTGAGAAAGTTTTTTCAACGAAAATGCTTTTTTTGCTTGGCGTTCTTTTTCTTCAAATTATGAGCAAACGCAAATTAAAGAAATGTAAGAATTTGGAGAGAGCAGAGCACATTTAAATATATGAATTACTTTTTTTATTGAATGATACTTATTTGTTAAAAACTTGTTCGTTTTAGTTTGGCTTGTAGGTGTGTGTATGCGATCTGTGAGCGTTTACAATTCGCCACCAGAAAATCTAATTGATTCAATCGCTAAACGCAGGCTCACTTTTCAAAAAACGTGGGTCCACATTCTTGTTCCAGCGAATATTCGGCTAGCTGCGCACCAATGTTAAACAAATTTCTTTTAGTGCTTAGTGATTATTATGTGCTGATAGTTTGATGATATTTACATCCAAAATGAAAATAGTCTGGACGAATTTATCTTTCGCTTTCGGGCTCATTTATATCTCATTTCGAAACTTCATTATGTCTTCGCTCGTTCGTATATTCATCTCTATTCATTCGATTTCAAACACTTTTGCACCTATATCGACTGAGTAAACTCGACTTCTGCTTCGCCAGTCTGAGTTTCAAAATTTCAAAGCAAAAGTTTGATAATAGATTGGCTTTGTAGTTTTCTCAGTGAAAATTTTGAGATTTTGTATTGAGAAAATGAAATGTCAAAGGGTTTGAAAATTTAATTTTTATTTTTAATTAATAAATTCGTCACATATTTAACATTGCATTTTGGCTTATTCTGAAACAACCTTTTACTTTTGTTACTCTCCTAAACTTTGCCCACAAAAGCACAGACAACTTTGGACTCTACACAAGCTATTTTAAATCTTGATTATTAAATTATCACTTAATTTGTTTATGAACTACAAATTGCTTATGAATTTAAAATTTAATACAAACATTGCAAACTTAGCTCGCTAATTTGCTGAATTTCTTTTTTTTACAATCAAGTGTTAAACACCCTCTCAAAACAATTGCAAAACCTGGAGATTAATGCAATCTGTTACTGATCTTGGAAAATGACTATTCATATCTCTTAACGCTTCCAAATAATGCTATTTAGTTAACGATATGTAAACGCATTAATACAAATTATGACAGCTACGAAAATCCCGTCATACATCCTTCTTTTTCCGCTGATCACATGTCTTTAAGTGCTCTAAAGAAAGTTCTTTTTTTTCTGGATTTCGCTTTATCTTTAGCTCTACTCTTCATGCCAAAGAAGAGACAATTCCATATTTTAGACGATAATGTCATTCAAAAACGCGAAGCATAAGATCTTCATTCAAATGACCGCTGTCATCCGTAGACATTGTATGCGAATTTTTGTGCTCTATTTTTCGTCAAAGAAAAGCAAAAAAATATAAATCATCTTATTTTTATTTAGAGTAGAAGACCTTATTCATTCGAAAAACATTCATTTTAAGCAAGCCTACACTCTCTTTAAGAAAGTCCCAAGTTCTAAATTAGAATGTGTAAATGCTAAAATAAAATTTGTGCGACACTTTGTGTGGGCTGGTGACATTATAATAAATATGTTTTGAGAAATTTATAAATTGCTCGCAACGAAATTACTTTTATAAAATTGAACAATGTACAAATCTAACAAGCCTTTGGAATTTTTTTTTGATTTCAAACGAATGATGTTTTGACACTGTAAGCGAATGTTGAGACAAAGAGTCGTCTTCGCTTAGAAGTCAGCCTGCAAAGCTAATTTTGTAAATTGAAGCATAATGTGAATTAAAAATTTAAAAGAGTTTACGTTACATAATCAATGATGTGAAAACGTGTTTTTTAAAATTACAAACTTTTTTTTATTTCTCTTTGACAACGATTTCGATACTAGAGTTTCGTGATCGATCATTGAAATTTAAAAATTTAAAGTGCTTCAAACTAAATAAGATATGTTACGTTTTGAAAATTTTGTTTGAACATTCAATTAGTAGGCGTAAAACTTTTAAGTTTTAATCGCGAAGAGAAAACAAAGTTTGCTGGATAAAAATAAAAATAAACGTAATTTTAATAAGTTTATTAAAGCGAGAAGCAGAAGCGAATTTAAAATAAGCAAATGATGAATTCGGCTTAAATATTCGCTTCATTGAAAGCCTTATTAATATCAAATTTAATTAAAAACAAAAAATTTTTAAAAAGATGCTCAAAGCGGCCACAAAATAAACAGAAATTTAAATTAATAATTGAATATGGATGCGGACACGTGCGAGTTTACAAAAAAAAAATCATTTCGCCGTCTATTCCCATTCCATCATCGTGTCATAAAAAGATCCACAACAATTGTTTTTCTTCACTGAATCTATCATGATTTGCGAAAAAATTGTGACGTAAAGAAGTGGTCCGCATCATCTCAACATCGTTTCGTCGAAGATGCGAAGAAAGGAGCATAATAAAAATGATTGAACGCAACGATTCGTGACCTACATCCGCCCCCGTAATTACACTAATGTGTGGTTCTCGGAAGCAAGGAGGGGCGACCCGGTAGAATACAATGTTGATGATATCTAACTGCGTTACAAGTTCACATTGCAACCGTTTTTTTATCAATCATCCAACATCGCACAGAATGCATCAAAATTTGAACGCAATCGCAAGACGTTAAGTTTCTTTTCATATGTAGCAATTTTCTTCGCATCGTATTTACTTCTTATTTCATTCAATTTGTATCTCGTCGAATAGTGAACAAATTTATCAGACGAGACAAAAGCAGAAAAGAAAAATAATTGTCAAAGAGAAATTTCTATCGAATCTGTAGTGAGGTCATAAACAGTGAACCGAACTAATAATTCCACTTTAAAGAAAGCTCAGGAAAATTATCGAATCGCAAGTTTTTTCTACGCACTTAACAGTTTCTTACCTTGGTTGATTGAAACTTTGTTTAACTTAAGACCTTTATATTAACGAGGTAAGTAAATAGAACTATGGAATTTGATCTTTTTCGCTTGATGAGCAGATCTGTTGATTTTCCATTATCTCATTTACTATTTTTATTTGTTTAAGTGCTGTGCATTTTTTAAAACTTGTACATCGCTTTCTTTTGAGTAGAAAAGAAAGATGAGACGATTTTATTTATGCGTTCAGTGTGAAATTTTGGCTCATTTTTCTAAAAAAAAGAATTCATTTTATCAAAAAGCATAAACTTTCCTTAAAGTTGCATGTTAAGAGTTTGTGTACTTTCTTAGCTTTCCACTTGAAATTTTTTCGCTCTCAAAAGACTTTTGACGAACAAAAAGAAAATTAAATAAATATCGTTTCATTCGCCATGGTTCGTTTGTCATCTTTTGCTAACGCTTCGTTTCGTTTGCACACATAAATTACTTATCTATTAAGCTCTTCGGCTGAAGCATCTCTTTTGTAAGCCCAAAATGGCTGATGGTTATAGTTTCATAAAGCTAGAACAATTTCGCTTCTATAAAAGCTCGTTTATACGATTAAAGCGACCTTTTCTCGCGTAATTGCAAAAGTTTGACAGTGTTTTAGTAACGCGAATGAACGATTTTCAAAGGCAGATTAAAAGTATTCGAGATCGAACGGGTTAAGTTTTTTTGCCCGAGATTAATTTTTTAAAGTACTCTTGCATCGAAAAGATTAAGCCCGATTTAGTTTGACTCGATTCGCACCACTTAAGCTCAAAAAAATCGATCCACACTCAGCGCTAAGAAAATGATTTATTTGCTTAAAACGTTTTCGCACTGAATTCATATTTTTTGTCGCCGTAGGAAACAATTATATGCTATAGTGTATTGTTTAACAGTTACGCTGTTATTTTCTTTTAATCTCTTTCTGTGTGTGTTTTTTTTCTTGCCCTGTCTTCTCTCGTCAAATTAACCTTTTTTCAGTTTGTGTGTGATTTTCACACGAATTGCTTTTAGTTCGGCGAACGTACAGAGAAAGGATTCACTTCACAAAGCGCTTCTCGTTCAATTATAGCGGAAAGCGCCATAAATCATAACTTTTTTTACGTTTTTCCTCTCATTTCAACTTCTTGCTTTTTTCGCCGTAAAAATAGCAACTCTTCCATTACAAAAATCTCGAAAATCATCGAAAAAGCAGCAAAAATAAGTAGCTGTTTGACGACAGTGACGATTCGTATGTTATTTGCTAAAAACAAAGCAAACATTGTTTTTACGCTACTGTTCACTGCCCTCGCTTTGTACGGTTATTGGAGAAAGGCGATCGCATCGATAATGCTGCTAATTGTATTTTCGAGTACCTTTTTGGCATTCTAATCAAATTAAACATCAATCTCATTTGCTTCTGCTTATTTGCGTTTCGGTCTAGATGATAATCATGTAAAGAGAGAGATTAAAATAAAAAATTCAATAATAAAATTCAAAAATGTCGTATGACAAAGAAATTTCATCATGATTTTATTTAATACAGAAAGAGATTATTTAGTTGTACTACATTTCAATTGAAACAATTTTCAATAATCAGTTTTCATTCATTTCATTTGCATTGTCTGCTTCCGTGTTTTAAATCTTATTTTTAAACAAAACAGAAATTTGTTTCATTGGTTTAAATCAGAGTTTTTTAAATATTTATTTTTTATGAAAATCGTGTGATTTAAATTTGACTTTTAGATTTTATGAGAATGGACAATCAAAAAATTTATTTTCCATTACATCATGAAATGACATTAAATGAATTGCGAAATGCGAAGAAACTAAATTTATCCCAAAAGATCAAAAAACTTATGTCTGCTGCAAAGAAACAACAACCCAAACATAATCAATATTTGTCTCCGTTAAAAAGTAAATCTTGATGATTCACTCATCTCAATGCAAGGGTTATCACTGATAATTTTTATTTCTATTTTGAAACTGTTTGAAATAATTATCTCTACATGGACTTGAATTCCTTTCGTTTTCATGATCTAAATTTATAAGGTACTCTCGTGGCCACAGTAATATGTTATCTTATCCATTGAAAATTCAAGTTTTTAAATGGAAAAGATAGCATTCTATGTGGCCAAGAGTGTATATTATATCAGCGTATTTATTCAGTTTCAATAGCTTCTATTCATTCAACGATATCATTAGTTTTAATAAAGGAATCATCTTTTAAAAACAATAAAAAAATTTGATTTAGATATTAATTTTTAATGAGCAGCATAATTCGAACCGAAAAGTTATAACTGAAAATCCGAATTCTTTCTATAGTATTCCCTCTTGATTGATGATTTTCAATACATTTTTTATTAACTAAAATTAAAATTTTTTTGACAATAAATAAAAATCTCATAAATTTTTATAACTTAATACTCAACGATTGAACTCTTAAGTTAATTTTCTATTCTAAAAATAGCCTTTGTGATGTATCACTCGTGACGCTCAAAATTTGAACTACAACAAACATATTTCACTGCAAAATTTATCCTTTTTGTGTCGCGAGTAGTACGCAGATATTCTCAAAGCTCTTTTCTCAAACTCAAAAACTTTATTCGATTATGAGTGTTTCCATTTTTAAAATTACGGTCAAACATCAAAGCTTAAAAAAGTTAATCGAATAAAAGATGCTGACGGGCCGCACTAATTGAATTTGCTTGAAATAATCGTTCATGTTGAATTCAGTCAAACACTCAACAATTCAATGAAAGCGTTTTCTGCCACAAGAATAGATACGCACTTACAAAATTGTAGATAGTCACTTTTTTCTCTGATCTCCCGGGTGTATTCAAAAATCAAACAAAACACGACGCACTGCAGTTTAAATACTAACTGCTTCAAGGAAGAGAGAAAAGAGCTTAAAAAACTCACAAGTACTAAACTGGTTGGTATTTTTATGCAAGTAAAAAATATTATATAATCATACAATAATTATGTGGTAGTGTACGAAAAGATCAAAATTTAATTAATAAAACGCACAACAAACTTGCTTCAATGAAAGGTAATAATTTCTAATTTTACTAAAATAAATCTTTATTCTTGTTGTGCATACTCACTAATAACAGAAGTAATCTTATCAACTCCAATCTGAGTTGCCATGTCAATTACTCTTGCCATACGTTCTGGCTTAATTATACATTGGGTTAGTGTAAAAATTAAGTTGTTATTGCTAATTGTAGTAGCTGACCTAATTTGTTTAATATTTTTTTGCTCTATTTTTTTAGCGATACTTAAAGTTGGTAAATATTCACCACTTTTTTCGTTAAAGATTCTGATTTGATATCATTTGATTTTTTTTCTGATTTGATTTGATATCATTCAATATCACAACTTATAATTGTTTAAATTTGAACCTCAAATATTTAGAACTGACACAGGTTTTCCATTAAAATATTTTTCTTTTTTTATCGCATTTAAGATTTATTCACGAAATCTTTACGTTTACCAACGCAATTATTAAAAGACGTTTTTGATTTTTTAATTGAATTAATTTTTTAGTCTAATGCACAATGTTTGGCATATTCATCATTTTAAATGTGTTAAAAAACTTAAATTTAAAAAACTCAAAATTGAATGTAAAACATAATTTTGGATAAAAATTTTAATTTTCGACTAGCCAAAGCTGATTAAAAGCATTTGACAAGCAAAAATGTTACTTAATCATTTTGAAGAATTCGCTTTTCATGTCATATAATCATTTTTTATGCATTTGTACTACCGTTTCAAAATAAAAAGTTTCGATTATCGAAAAGTAAGCTCAACTGCAAAGCATCACCAATAATTGAGCGTCTCTTAAAAGTTGCTTTGCAGTTAAGCTCACTTTCGATAATCGAAACATTTTATTTTGAATCGGAAGTACATTTAAACTATCAATAAGTGTGTTTGTTTCATTGCTTTCTACTTTTTTATTTATATTCTTTGACATTTCTAATTTTCAATGTTTTATTTCGAAGTAAATATAATTAAAGCAACTGATTTCGTAAAAACTCATCATATTCTTATTATAACTCGTGCAAATTTAAGATCAATTTGACAAAATTTTGCAAGCACAAACATCATTTACCTTCATAGATATGAAAAGTTTCACGAATTTTTACACATAACAGAATGCCATTCAATTTATTTTTAAAAAATGCGTCTAAACTCATTGTTAAGACAGGATCTAATTAATTACCCATATTTAGTGCATCAGTTGCGTAAATTAGGGTATTTAGTGTTGGTTGATATTTTATATATGTTCATAGTGATCGATGTAACTTTTAACCTCACAACGCTTCGACAACAAAAATCAATTAGACTCAATGTTTAGCAATTTTTCATCTATTAGAGTAAGTGCGAAGTGAAACAGAGAAGAATATTTGTCAAATTACATTTGTTTTGAAGCAACTATTTTTCAAATTTATCTTTAATTGAAATCAACATAGTAACATAAAGTTGTTTTTAAATTGATTTTAACAAGTTTAGTCATTGAAAACTGAAAATAACTATTCGATGTAATTACAACAATATCGAAAACAGTGGAGAAACCAAAACCATTTATGTATTTAAGGAACTGTTGTTTATGCGTTTTTGAAAAAGCTCTTCTTATGTTAAGTAATAATTTTTTAATACGATTATTCATTTACACTGTGTTAAGTTATAAATAATTTATTGAATTATGTGTTAAAGAGAGGAGAAATCTTTCGCCGCGAATTGTTTTGATGAAAACAAATGTTGCAGAAAGTTATGTAGGCATAATACTGATGAGTTTTAGTTGACATGTTATTAATCAGTTGCACACAACAAAGTTTGACATTTCAGCCATGGAACGCCAAACAAGTGAATGCTGCGTTTGTTTCCGATCAAATTTACAAATTCGTATTTTGTCATCTATGAGATTGTGAATTTAAGCAAAAAATAATTCAAAGTTTTTTTCGTGCAGTAGCCTGAATTTATTCTCTAAGCGAACAATGCATTTTCGTGAAAGTTAAACCGATTCGATGCTTTATGCTTGTCTAAAGTGCTTCTGAAATATACAAATAGAACAAAAAAAAGTGAATGAAGTTCTTAAGCCTTAGCAACTTACAAAAATTAACTCTGAACTTAATTTTATTTGCAACAGAATCGTGTATTTAATCAAGGTATTTAATTATGAAACAATTTTTTATGAATGCGATTTATCTTTTACCGATTGCCTTTCGTAATGATGATCACAAATAGGATGAAAATCGATAAATGAAAAATGTTGTTTTCATAGACAAAGAATTCAAATTATTTTCTCCAATATGAATTATTCTAGTTTGTTTCCAGAGCGATCATTTCGATGAAAAATTGTTTTCTTGTTCTTTATTAATATTTTGTTATGACCAGATGCTATCATTACAATGCCGCGATTTGCAATGATTGTCGAGACTGATTTCGTATTGAAAATTAATTTTCAATCAAAACCATTCAATTAAATTTAACGTCTATTTACTTGGAAAGAAATTTTTTGAAATTTAAAATATCATATCTAAAAAGTAAGCAGAGATAGCGAAAGACTTTAATATCCGTATTTGTAAGATAAAAAAATCAAATAGATATTTGACTCAAGAATTTTTTCTTTTTAAAGCTTTTAAACAAAAATTTTCCTCAGTCGAACCATATTAAGAAAGCGGATGAAATAGTTCGCCGACGCCGATGCTGGGTTTTTCAAAAAAGTTTTTTATTGTGCCACATTTGCAAACTTTTCTAAAAGCAGTGTCTAGTTTTGATGTTTGCGCCATATTCTATGAAATTTTTTAATTTAAATGAAAAGCAAGTGAAGCTTTTCCTTGAATTGAGGTTACTATACGAGATAATGACATCAACTTTTTGCTTTGGCTTAAAAATACGCAATTTTTTCCCGCTAGACATTCGAAGAATGCATGAAAATGTTTTCAGTGTTGGGCGTAAATAAAAACTATTTTTTTGTGAATACGTTGACAAAGCATAAGCAAAGCATTTTGTCACACTATTTGAAACTTAGGCTATTTTCACTCGTAAAGTGTGAACATTTTTTCAAATTACAGTAAACTAAATGCCAAAAGCGAATTTTCAATTTTAAACACATTTTCTTCGAATTAGTTTGCCATCAAATCGCAATTAACATCGATTCGAGTGCACTGAGTATTTGCTTGAAGTGTACTTTTCAAAGTGCTTTGATGCACGTTTTTTATTTTTCGAAACTAAATTTTTTTGGCAAATAAAAATGACTTTTTTACTTTAAAGAAACTTTAGCCAAAAATGATTTCGAGTATTCATAAAATAACACTTGAGATATTGAAATGAAAATTATTATTTTTTTAATTTCCTTGCTAAAGTAGTACTATACTGTCATTGAAAAATATCTTTATTTTTTCTAGAAATTTAACAATGGAAATATACCGAAGTACTGCCTTGAGAATAGTTTTGAAGTTCAATTATATTTACTCGATAAACAAAGGGTTAATTCACCTATATAATGAGTAAAAGATTTGTCGCTAGCTGATTAAAAAAACAAACTTAAATTTTGTTAATTTTGCTCAGAATTACGTAAAAATTTTCTGCGTGTATATAAATTCGAATCACAATGTTTTTAATCGTGAAATGAAGAGCTGCGTGTTTATATAAGCTTTTTGATAATGACAACATGATCGTAAAGCAATGCTTTTATTGATTCATTTAATTTTCGTAACTTAAAATTTCATTGTTCTTTCACAATAAAAATTGAATTTTGCTTTCAATGAAAAAGCAAGTGATAAACAAATGTTTAATTCATTTAATTATCTAAAAGCTTTTCCGTTTTTCTATATGCAATTAAAAGCCCAATTAATTAATTTTAATTATTTATTAAATCTCATTTCGTTAAGAATGCTGGCAAATTGTTTGAATAGAAAATTCTCCACGAGTTATCCATTGTGGCGGTACTCAAGAGACATTTCATCCATGTCAACTGCGTCATCGATGCCCATAAGATCAAAATTTTATTTGTTGCTGGCCATAATAATCTTGGGTAATTTTCGTGAAACAAGCTGTTCTAGTTGTACGTCAACATGTGCTCAATCGGCACAATCGCCGAATTGCCGAAGATGTCGATTTCGTGAGCCTATGCGTTTTGGTAAAAGAGGCGATCAAATAAATTATGACGATATTAGCAGCTCTTTACCGGCCATTTTTGGGCATCCAAAAACTATGGTATTACCTTTCTCCGATTACGACTCAGACAATTATTCGCCTGAAGAGACGACTGAAAACATGAACGATGTGATCACGTCCGAAATCGAAAAGATGTTTTTGCGAGCTAAAAGCCGAAAGAACGCAGCGATTAGCGATATGCTTCGGAAATTAAACAAATTGAAATTTGAAATGGCATCAAAAAGAAAGAAATGAACATTGAAAACATGGATTAGCGAAAAAAGAGCTTTTTCTACTGATTAATTCGGAATCTAATAAAACGTCTGAATTTAATTTGTGATAGAATCGAGTAGACAATCCCTTGTGCACAACAAAATGTTTTTGCTTATTTGTACTAACAAGTTATCTGATTAAAGCCCTGAAATTGCCTTTTAAAAGTAATATAAGTTATTTTATCACCAAAGATGTTTGTATGTGATTGGATTCGGTAACAAAAAAAAATGTAATACTAACTTATAAATAAGACGTTCTAGCAAACTTATTGCCCGTTTTCGAAGCAAAAATAAAATAAAATTCTTGAAGAAATTGCATAAAAAACAAGTGTTTACTGTTATATGTGGCTTAAAGAAATCAAAAATCACTTAAGTCGAACTTTTTTGCTTTTCACTATTAAATAAGCTTCCAGATTATAAACACAAGATCAAAAACAAATTGAAGGAAAAACCTTTTGAAAAACTAATCGAGATAGTGATTCCGAGAAAGTGAACGAATTCATTTTGTGGCTTTCGATAGCGACCCTTTTCAGCGTTATACACTCTTTCAAACATAAATAGACTTGAGGAAAAGCATGAGAAAAAAACAAAAATGAAGTACCACTTAAACTTGCTTTTTGTATAAATAAAATCGAACAACGTTGAAGTAAATATTTGGCTTTTTAAATATAAAACTATTTTTATACAATTTTTCATGAAAACTATTCAAACTTTGTACTATTCTCAACAAAAAACGTTTCTCATTTAGCGCTAAACTTCAACAGAGGAAACTTTTCCCAATATGTAGAGAAGTGAATCTTATAATGTTCATTTGACTTATGGTACGTCATGAAATCGACAATGAAAAACTTTCCACTATGAGTTTAACATCTTTTTATTTCTGTTTTTAGATAAGATATTCACTAAGACTCAATTTCGAAAGAACTACTTGGAACAAAAAAAGTTGAACAGCGAATAACAAACTTCAAAGTGTTAACTTTTTTAATCTGCAGTAGTTCATTTGAGCTGTTTAATAAGTTTTGATTAGAAGAGAGAGATAAAATTATAATCAACTGTTTAAACAAATGTTTCCATCTAGTGCTATGAACTATTAGCTGAAAAACATTTCACTTTCTATAGCAATCATTTGTACTCACAATTGTGAACCGTAAATTTACTCCTCTTATTTTCATATTTTATATTGAAATAAGTCAATTTTGAATGCAAAAAGAAAAGCATCTTTTGACCAGCACTGTACTTGACAAAAAATGAATAGAAAGCCTTTTCATCATTAAATATTTGACGTTTTCATATTTCGATTAGAGCATTTAATTTAAACTTTTATTAAATATAAAAGCTGAACTAATAAAATTGAATTTTGCAAGCTTTTGTATTGTTTGTAGTACAATT
>NCKU01003828.1:0-13891 GCA_003675995.1 Dinothrombium tinctorium | reverse complement strand
CACGTTTTTGTTTACAATAAAACAAAGCTTATCAATTGTGAAATGAAATGCAGGAAAGTATTCTTTTCGCGGTAGTATAATTTTTTCTATCGGGAATAGTACATTTTTTATTTTGATCAATTTAAAAAAATTAAAATAGTCACTCAAAAGAATAGAAACACTGAAATTCAATATAAGTTTTCATATAAATAAAGATTTGATTGAACTAAATACTCGTCGAATTTCATCTCAAAATGCTCAAAGTCATTATGAGATTTGTCAATTATAAAGTTTTTTTTAATGATTTATAATGTTTAAATTCAATTCTTACATACCTTTTAAGTTTGATGTAACTCTGAGCATTTTGAGATGACATTCGACGAATAATTAGTTAAATCAAATCTTTATTCATATGAAATCTAATATTGAATTTGAATTTTTCTTCATTGCTTCCATTCTTTTGAGTGACGATTTTATTTTATTTTATTTTTATGTGAAATTGATCAAAATGAAAATGTACTACCTATTCAAAATAAAATGTTTTGATTATCGAAAGTGTACTTAAATGCAAAACAACTTTTGCAAAACACTCAATTATTCGTGATGTTTTGAAGTAAATTCAACTAATAAAGTTTCTTTGATTTTAAACTGTGCCGAACCTTTATTTCACTTCTTCTATCTCTCAGCCCTATCATAACAAAATTTAGTCCCATTTTTTAATTAACGCATATTATGGGAAAAGTCTTATTGAACAAGAATAAAATTGAATTTAAAAAGAAAAGGTTAGAAGCTAATTAAATTTAGAAAAACGATGAAAAAATCTCTTTTTAAGGGTCAGCATTTTTCTAGATATTGATCCAAATCTTTCTTCTAATTCCAATCATACGATCACTTACTATCCTTTGAAAATGGTTTTCAATCAATTATTTTTAGCTGAGATTGAATTTAAGGTATAGACGATCGAAAATTCTGATCGTAATCCCTAAATCATTCTTTTGTCCACTACTTTTCCGTTTTTAACAAAGTCAGGAAACTTTGAGACTTGAGATAATAGGTTTTAATTGCCTTTTGAAAGGATTAAATTAAAACTAATCAAAACTTAAAAACTTTTGTATTTTTATGCATGAGATATAATATTTATCGAGGAAGATGAAAAACTTACGCTTTATCTTTAGATTCTCAAACAAATCGAAAAAAGTTTTACACGAATTAAAAACTCATTCATAGATTTATTTGACTTTTAAATATTTAAATGCATTTTCAGTAATTTGAAGTAGCAAAGCTCACAAAGACTAGCTTAAAAGAATAATTGGGTGTAGCAAATACAATTTAATCAACTATAAAGATGGTGGCATAAATTTTAGTTAAAATTCATTTCAAATTTGTAATAAAATCTTTTCTTTTTTCATGGTTCATGAGAAAATCCCAAATCTCATAAATTTATATTATTAAATTTAGTCTTCTCTAGCTTATCACGTCGCTTATTTTTACCTAATATAAATCAACATCAATTTTAAAAATACAAAATGAAGATAGAGTTACGGAAGTTTAATAATTTCAAATATTTATATCTTCATTCGCTTAAATATATTAAAAGATCGACGTCCATTATTTTGTCAAACTATGAGCGTAGATGACATAGCTCATGCAAGCAAAAATCATTTTATCGAGAGTTCTAAAATCCGTACTTTATAAATATGATAACCAAAATTAAATTCAACATTGATGAACACTTTTTGTTTGACATTGGATCGCAATGGATAATAGGCGAGAACGAACGATCTTAACATTTTAATTTATCGTTTAAGTTAAATCTTTAAAAGATAATCATAAAATTATTTTCTGCAAAAAAAGTTTCAAGTTTATAATTCAGATAATTTTTTTTTAAATTGGTTCAAAAAATTGACAAATAAAAATTTCCAGGCATTAAATTTGATATCAACATTATTTCAACGAGAATTAAATGTCTGATTTGCATAAAGTTAACAATGAAATATTTGACACAAAATGCAAATACAATTTTCTGAATGAAATGAGCAAACAGTGTAAGGCGATAGAACAAAAGCATTATTCAAAGTAAATTCAATTTACGAAGATTTCTAAAGAGAATATTGCCCACAAATAACAATAATCTTACGATGATAAGTTAAAAATTATTTTCACTTACAATTAACGGCGGTTTTCAACGAGTTTCACTTAAGAATAGAAGGTGTTTTTCGCACTCAGATCCGTACCAAAATTGAGAAAGTTTTTTCAACGAAAATGCTTTTTTTGCTTGGCGTTCTTTTTCTTCAAATTATGAGCAAACGCAAATTAAAGAAATGTAAGAATTTGGAGAGAGCAGAGCACATTTAAATATATGAATTACTTTTTTTATTGAATGATACTTATTTGTTAAAAACTTGTTCGTTTTAGTTTGGCTTGTAGGTGTGTGTATGCGATCTGTGAGCGTTTACAATTCGCCACCAGAAAATCTAATTGATTCAATCGCTAAACGCAGGCTCACTTTTCAAAAAACGTGGGTCCACATTCTTGTTCCAGCGAATATTCGGCTAGCTGCGCACCAATGTTAAACAAATTTCTTTTAGTGCTTAGTGATTATTATGTGCTGATAGTTTGATGATATTTACATCCAAAATGAAAATAGTCTGGACGAATTTATCTTTCGCTTTCGGGCTCATTTATATCTCATTTCGAAACTTCATTATGTCTTCGCTCGTTCGTATATTCATCTCTATTCATTCGATTTCAAACACTTTTGCACCTATATCGACTGAGTAAACTCGACTTCTGCTTCGCCAGTCTGAGTTTCAAAATTTCAAAGCAAAAGTTTGATAATAGATTGGCTTTGTAGTTTTCTCAGTGAAAATTTTGAGATTTTGTATTGAGAAAATGAAATGTCAAAGGGTTTGAAAATTTAATTTTTATTTTTAATTAATAAATTCGTCACATATTTAACATTGCATTTTGGCTTATTCTGAAACAACCTTTTACTTTTGTTACTCTCCTAAACTTTGCCCACAAAAGCACAGACAACTTTGGACTCTACACAAGCTATTTTAAATCTTGATTATTAAATTATCACTTAATTTGTTTATGAACTACAAATTGCTTATGAATTTAAAATTTAATACAAACATTGCAAACTTAGCTCGCTAATTTGCTGAATTTCTTTTTTTTACAATCAAGTGTTAAACACCCTCTCAAAACAATTGCAAAACCTGGAGATTAATGCAATCTGTTACTGATCTTGGAAAATGACTATTCATATCTCTTAACGCTTCCAAATAATGCTATTTAGTTAACGATATGTAAACGCATTAATACAAATTATGACAGCTACGAAAATCCCGTCATACATCCTTCTTTTTCCGCTGATCACATGTCTTTAAGTGCTCTAAAGAAAGTTCTTTTTTTTCTGGATTTCGCTTTATCTTTAGCTCTACTCTTCATGCCAAAGAAGAGACAATTCCATATTTTAGACGATAATGTCATTCAAAAACGCGAAGCATAAGATCTTCATTCAAATGACCGCTGTCATCCGTAGACATTGTATGCGAATTTTTGTGCTCTATTTTTCGTCAAAGAAAAGCAAAAAAATATAAATCATCTTATTTTTATTTAGAGTAGAAGACCTTATTCATTCGAAAAACATTCATTTTAAGCAAGCCTACACTCTCTTTAAGAAAGTCCCAAGTTCTAAATTAGAATGTGTAAATGCTAAAATAAAATTTGTGCGACACTTTGTGTGGGCTGGTGACATTATAATAAATATGTTTTGAGAAATTTATAAATTGCTCGCAACGAAATTACTTTTATAAAATTGAACAATGTACAAATCTAACAAGCCTTTGGAATTTTTTTTTGATTTCAAACGAATGATGTTTTGACACTGTAAGCGAATGTTGAGACAAAGAGTCGTCTTCGCTTAGAAGTCAGCCTGCAAAGCTAATTTTGTAAATTGAAGCATAATGTGAATTAAAAATTTAAAAGAGTTTACGTTACATAATCAATGATGTGAAAACGTGTTTTTTAAAATTACAAACTTTTTTTTATTTCTCTTTGACAACGATTTCGATACTAGAGTTTCGTGATCGATCATTGAAATTTAAAAATTTAAAGTGCTTCAAACTAAATAAGATATGTTACGTTTTGAAAATTTTGTTTGAACATTCAATTAGTAGGCGTAAAACTTTTAAGTTTTAATCGCGAAGAGAAAACAAAGTTTGCTGGATAAAAATAAAAATAAACGTAATTTTAATAAGTTTATTAAAGCGAGAAGCAGAAGCGAATTTAAAATAAGCAAATGATGAATTCGGCTTAAATATTCGCTTCATTGAAAGCCTTATTAATATCAAATTTAATTAAAAACAAAAAATTTTTAAAAAGATGCTCAAAGCGGCCACAAAATAAACAGAAATTTAAATTAATAATTGAATATGGATGCGGACACGTGCGAGTTTACAAAAAAAAAATCATTTCGCCGTCTATTCCCATTCCATCATCGTGTCATAAAAAGATCCACAACAATTGTTTTTCTTCACTGAATCTATCATGATTTGCGAAAAAATTGTGACGTAAAGAAGTGGTCCGCATCATCTCAACATCGTTTCGTCGAAGATGCGAAGAAAGGAGCATAATAAAAATGATTGAACGCAACGATTCGTGACCTACATCCGCCCCCGTAATTACACTAATGTGTGGTTCTCGGAAGCAAGGAGGGGCGACCCGGTAGAATACAATGTTGATGATATCTAACTGCGTTACAAGTTCACATTGCAACCGTTTTTTTATCAATCATCCAACATCGCACAGAATGCATCAAAATTTGAACGCAATCGCAAGACGTTAAGTTTCTTTTCATATGTAGCAATTTTCTTCGCATCGTATTTACTTCTTATTTCATTCAATTTGTATCTCGTCGAATAGTGAACAAATTTATCAGACGAGACAAAAGCAGAAAAGAAAAATAATTGTCAAAGAGAAATTTCTATCGAATCTGTAGTGAGGTCATAAACAGTGAACCGAACTAATAATTCCACTTTAAAGAAAGCTCAGGAAAATTATCGAATCGCAAGTTTTTTCTACGCACTTAACAGTTTCTTACCTTGGTTGATTGAAACTTTGTTTAACTTAAGACCTTTATATTAACGAGGTAAGTAAATAGAACTATGGAATTTGATCTTTTTCGCTTGATGAGCAGATCTGTTGATTTTCCATTATCTCATTTACTATTTTTATTTGTTTAAGTGCTGTGCATTTTTTAAAACTTGTACATCGCTTTCTTTTGAGTAGAAAAGAAAGATGAGACGATTTTATTTATGCGTTCAGTGTGAAATTTTGGCTCATTTTTCTAAAAAAAAGAATTCATTTTATCAAAAAGCATAAACTTTCCTTAAAGTTGCATGTTAAGAGTTTGTGTACTTTCTTAGCTTTCCACTTGAAATTTTTTCGCTCTCAAAAGACTTTTGACGAACAAAAAGAAAATTAAATAAATATCGTTTCATTCGCCATGGTTCGTTTGTCATCTTTTGCTAACGCTTCGTTTCGTTTGCACACATAAATTACTTATCTATTAAGCTCTTCGGCTGAAGCATCTCTTTTGTAAGCCCAAAATGGCTGATGGTTATAGTTTCATAAAGCTAGAACAATTTCGCTTCTATAAAAGCTCGTTTATACGATTAAAGCGACCTTTTCTCGCGTAATTGCAAAAGTTTGACAGTGTTTTAGTAACGCGAATGAACGATTTTCAAAGGCAGATTAAAAGTATTCGAGATCGAACGGGTTAAGTTTTTTTGCCCGAGATTAATTTTTTAAAGTACTCTTGCATCGAAAAGATTAAGCCCGATTTAGTTTGACTCGATTCGCACCACTTAAGCTCAAAAAAATCGATCCACACTCAGCGCTAAGAAAATGATTTATTTGCTTAAAACGTTTTCGCACTGAATTCATATTTTTTGTCGCCGTAGGAAACAATTATATGCTATAGTGTATTGTTTAACAGTTACGCTGTTATTTTCTTTTAATCTCTTTCTGTGTGTGTTTTTTTTCTTGCCCTGTCTTCTCTCGTCAAATTAACCTTTTTTCAGTTTGTGTGTGATTTTCACACGAATTGCTTTTAGTTCGGCGAACGTACAGAGAAAGGATTCACTTCACAAAGCGCTTCTCGTTCAATTATAGCGGAAAGCGCCATAAATCATAACTTTTTTTACGTTTTTCCTCTCATTTCAACTTCTTGCTTTTTTCGCCGTAAAAATAGCAACTCTTCCATTACAAAAATCTCGAAAATCATCGAAAAAGCAGCAAAAATAAGTAGCTGTTTGACGACAGTGACGATTCGTATGTTATTTGCTAAAAACAAAGCAAACATTGTTTTTACGCTACTGTTCACTGCCCTCGCTTTGTACGGTTATTGGAGAAAGGCGATCGCATCGATAATGCTGCTAATTGTATTTTCGAGTACCTTTTTGGCATTCTAATCAAATTAAACATCAATCTCATTTGCTTCTGCTTATTTGCGTTTCGGTCTAGATGATAATCATGTAAAGAGAGAGATTAAAATAAAAAATTCAATAATAAAATTCAAAAATGTCGTATGACAAAGAAATTTCATCATGATTTTATTTAATACAGAAAGAGATTATTTAGTTGTACTACATTTCAATTGAAACAATTTTCAATAATCAGTTTTCATTCATTTCATTTGCATTGTCTGCTTCCGTGTTTTAAATCTTATTTTTAAACAAAACAGAAATTTGTTTCATTGGTTTAAATCAGAGTTTTTTAAATATTTATTTTTTATGAAAATCGTGTGATTTAAATTTGACTTTTAGATTTTATGAGAATGGACAATCAAAAAATTTATTTTCCATTACATCATGAAATGACATTAAATGAATTGCGAAATGCGAAGAAACTAAATTTATCCCAAAAGATCAAAAAACTTATGTCTGCTGCAAAGAAACAACAACCCAAACATAATCAATATTTGTCTCCGTTAAAAAGTAAATCTTGATGATTCACTCATCTCAATGCAAGGGTTATCACTGATAATTTTTATTTCTATTTTGAAACTGTTTGAAATAATTATCTCTACATGGACTTGAATTCCTTTCGTTTTCATGATCTAAATTTATAAGGTACTCTCGTGGCCACAGTAATATGTTATCTTATCCATTGAAAATTCAAGTTTTTAAATGGAAAAGATAGCATTCTATGTGGCCAAGAGTGTATATTATATCAGCGTATTTATTCAGTTTCAATAGCTTCTATTCATTCAACGATATCATTAGTTTTAATAAAGGAATCATCTTTTAAAAACAATAAAAAAATTTGATTTAGATATTAATTTTTAATGAGCAGCATAATTCGAACCGAAAAGTTATAACTGAAAATCCGAATTCTTTCTATAGTATTCCCTCTTGATTGATGATTTTCAATACATTTTTTATTAACTAAAATTAAAATTTTTTTGACAATAAATAAAAATCTCATAAATTTTTATAACTTAATACTCAACGATTGAACTCTTAAGTTAATTTTCTATTCTAAAAATAGCCTTTGTGATGTATCACTCGTGACGCTCAAAATTTGAACTACAACAAACATATTTCACTGCAAAATTTATCCTTTTTGTGTCGCGAGTAGTACGCAGATATTCTCAAAGCTCTTTTCTCAAACTCAAAAACTTTATTCGATTATGAGTGTTTCCATTTTTAAAATTACGGTCAAACATCAAAGCTTAAAAAAGTTAATCGAATAAAAGATGCTGACGGGCCGCACTAATTGAATTTGCTTGAAATAATCGTTCATGTTGAATTCAGTCAAACACTCAACAATTCAATGAAAGCGTTTTCTGCCACAAGAATAGATACGCACTTACAAAATTGTAGATAGTCACTTTTTTCTCTGATCTCCCGGGTGTATTCAAAAATCAAACAAAACACGACGCACTGCAGTTTAAATACTAACTGCTTCAAGGAAGAGAGAAAAGAGCTTAAAAAACTCACAAGTACTAAACTGGTTGGTATTTTTATGCAAGTAAAAAATATTATATAATCATACAATAATTATGTGGTAGTGTACGAAAAGATCAAAATTTAATTAATAAAACGCACAACAAACTTGCTTCAATGAAAGGTAATAATTTCTAATTTTACTAAAATAAATCTTTATTCTTGTTGTGCATACTCACTAATAACAGAAGTAATCTTATCAACTCCAATCTGAGTTGCCATGTCAATTACTCTTGCCATACGTTCTGGCTTAATTATACATTGGGTTAGTGTAAAAATTAAGTTGTTATTGCTAATTGTAGTAGCTGACCTAATTTGTTTAATATTTTTTTGCTCTATTTTTTTAGCGATACTTAAAGTTGGTAAATATTCACCACTTTTTTCGTTAAAGATTCTGATTTGATATCATTTGATTTTTTTTCTGATTTGATTTGATATCATTCAATATCACAACTTATAATTGTTTAAATTTGAACCTCAAATATTTAGAACTGACACAGGTTTTCCATTAAAATATTTTTCTTTTTTTATCGCATTTAAGATTTATTCACGAAATCTTTACGTTTACCAACGCAATTATTAAAAGACGTTTTTGATTTTTTAATTGAATTAATTTTTTAGTCTAATGCACAATGTTTGGCATATTCATCATTTTAAATGTGTTAAAAAACTTAAATTTAAAAAACTCAAAATTGAATGTAAAACATAATTTTGGATAAAAATTTTAATTTTCGACTAGCCAAAGCTGATTAAAAGCATTTGACAAGCAAAAATGTTACTTAATCATTTTGAAGAATTCGCTTTTCATGTCATATAATCATTTTTTATGCATTTGTACTACCGTTTCAAAATAAAAAGTTTCGATTATCGAAAAGTAAGCTCAACTGCAAAGCATCACCAATAATTGAGCGTCTCTTAAAAGTTGCTTTGCAGTTAAGCTCACTTTCGATAATCGAAACATTTTATTTTGAATCGGAACTACATTTAAACTATCAATAAATGTGTTTGTTCCATTGCTTTCTACTTTTTTATTTTTATTCTTTGACATTTCTAATTTTCAACGTTTTATTTCGAAGTAAATATAATTAAAGCAACTGATTTCGTAAAAACTCATCATATTCTTATTATAACTCTTGCAAATTTAAGATCAATTTGACAAAATTTTGCAAGCACAAACATCATTTACCTTCATAGATATGAAAAGTTTTACGAATTTTTACACATAACAGAATGCCATTCAATTTATTTTTAAAAAATGCGTCTAAACTCATTGTTAAGACAGGATCTAATTAATTACCCATATTTAGTGCATCAGTTGCGTAAATTAGGGTATTTAGTGTTGGTTGATATTTTATATATGTTCATAGTGATCGATGTAACTTTTAACCTCACAACGCTTCGACAACAAAAATCAATTAGACTCAATGTTTAGCAATTTTTCATCTATTAGAGTAAGTGCGAAGTGAAACAGAGAAGAATATTTGTCAAATTACATTTGTTTTGAAGCAACTATTTTTCAAATTTATCTTTAATTGAAATCAACATAGTAACATAAAGTTGTTTTTAAATTGATTTTAACAAGTTTAGTCATTGAAAACTGAAAATAACTATTCGATGTAATTACAACAATATCGAAAACAGTGGAGAAACCAAAACCATTTATGTATTTAAGGAACTGTTGTTTATGCGTTTTTGAAAAAGCTCTTCTTATGTTAAGTAATAATTTTTTAATACGATTATTCATTTACACTGTGTTAAGTTATAAATAATTTATTGAATTATGTGTTAAAGAGAGGAGAAATCTTTCGCCGCGAATTGTTTTGATGAAAACAAATGTTGCAGAAAGTTATGTAGGCATAATACTGATGAGTTTTAGTTGACATGTTATTAATCAGTTGCACACAACAAAGTTTGACATTTCAGCCATGGAACGCCAAACAAGTGAATGCTGCGTTTGTTTCCGATCAAATTTACAAATTCGTATTTTGTCATCTATGAGATTGTGAATTTAAGCAAAAAATAATTCAAAGTTTTTTTCGTGCAGTAGCCTGAATTTATTCTCTAAGCGAACAATGCATTTTCGTGAAAGTTAAACCGATTCGATGCTTTATGCTTGTCTAAAGTGCTTCTGAAATATACAAATAGAACAAAAAAAAGTGAATGAAGTTCTTAAGCCTTAGCAACTTACAAAAATTAACTCTGAACTTAATTTTATTTGCAACAGAATCGTGTATTTAATCAAGGTATTTAATTATGAAACAATTTTTTATGAATGCGATTTATCTTTTACCGATTGCCTTTCGTAATGATGATCACAAATAGGATGAAAATCGATAAATGAAAAATGTTGTTTTCATAGACAAAGAATTCAAATTATTTTCTCCAATATGAATTATTCTAGTTTGTTTCCAGAGCGATCATTTCGATGAAAAATTGTTTTCTTGTTCTTTATTAATATTTTGTTATGACCAGATGCTATCATTACAATGCCGCGATTTGCAATGATTGTCGAGACTGATTTCGTATTGAAAATTAATTTTCAATCAAAACCATTCAATTAAATTTAACGTCTATTTACTTGGAAAGAAATTTTTTGAAATTTAAAATATCATATCTAAAAAGTAAGCAGAGATAGCGAAAGACTTTAATATCCGTATTTGTAAGATAAAAAAATCAAATAGATATTTGACTCAAGAATTTTTTCTTTTTAAAGCTTTTAAACAAAAATTTTCCTCAGTCGAACCATATTAAGAAAGCGGATGAAATAGTTCGCCGACGCCGATGCTGGGTTTTTCAAAAAAGTTTTTTATTGTGCCACATTTGCAAACTTTTCTAAAAGCAGTGTCTAGTTTTGATGTTTGCGCCATATTCTATGAAATTTTTTAATTTAAATGAAAAGCAAGTGAAGCTTTTCCTTGAATTGAGGTTACTATACGAGATAATGACATCAACTTTTTGCTTTGGCTTAAAAATACGCAATTTTTTCCCGCTAGACATTCGAAGAATGCATGAAAATGTTTTCAGTGTTGGGCGTAAATAAAAACTATTTTTTTGTGAATACGTTGACAAAGCATAAGCAAAGCATTTTGTCACACTATTTGAAACTTAGGCTATTTTCACTCGTAAAGTGTGAACATTTTTTCAAATTACAGTAAACTAAATGCCAAAAGCGAATTTTCAATTTTAAACACATTTTCTTCGAATTAGTTTGCCATCAAATCGCAATTAACATCGATTCGAGTGCACTGAGTATTTGCTTGAAGTGTACTTTTCAAAGTGCTTTGATGCACGTTTTTTATTTTTCGAAACTAAATTTTTTTGGCAAATAAAAATGACTTTTTTACTTTAAAGAAACTTTAGCCAAAAATGATTTCGAGTATTCATAAAATAACACTTGAGATATTGAAATGAAAATTATTATTTTTTTAATTTCCTTGCTAAAGTAGTACTATACTGTCATTGAAAAATATCTTTATTTTTTCTAGAAATTTAACAATGGAAATATACCGAAGTACTGCCTTGAGAATAGTTTTGAAGTTCAATTATATTTACTCGATAAACAAAGGGTTAATTCACCTATATAATGAGTAAAAGATTTGTCGCTAGCTGATTAAAAAAACAAACTTAAATTTTGTTAATTTTGCTCAGAATTACGTAAAAATTTTCTGCGTGTATATAAATTCGAATCACAATGTTTTTAATCGTGAAATGAAGAGCTGCGTGTTTATATAAGCTTTTTGATAATGACAACATGATCGTAAAGCAATGCTTTTATTGATTCATTTAATTTTCGTAACTTAAAATTTCATTGTTCTTTCACAATAAAAATTGAATTTTGCTTTCAATGAAAAAGCAAGTGATAAACAAATGTTTAATTCATTTAATTATCTAAAAGCTTTTCCGTTTTTCTATATGCAATTAAAAGCCCAATTAATTAATTTTAATTATTTATTAAATCTCATTTCGTTAAGAATGCTGGCAAATTGTTTGAATAGAAAATTCTCCACGAGTTATCCATTGTGGCGGTACTCAAGAGACATTTCATCCATGTCAACTGCGTCATCGATGCCCATAAGATCAAAATTTTATTTGTTGCTGGCCATAATAATCTTGGGTAATTTTCGTGAAACAAGCTGTTCTAGTTGTACGTCAACATGTGCTCAATCGGCACAATCGCCGAATTGCCGAAGATGTCGATTTCGTGAGCCTATGCGTTTTGGTAAAAGAGGCGATCAAATAAATTATGACGATATTAGCAGCTCTTTACCGGCCATTTTTGGGCATCCAAAAACTATGGTATTACCTTTCTCCGATTACGACTCAGACAATTATTCGCCTGAAGAGACGACTGAAAACATGAACGATGTGATCACGTCCGAAATCGAAAAGATGTTTTTGCGAGCTAAAAGCCGAAAGAACGCAGCGATTAGCGATATGCTTCGGAAATTAAACAAATTGAAATTTGAAATGGCATCAAAAAGAAAGAAATGAACATTGAAAACATGGATTAGCGAAAAAAGAGCTTTTTCTACTGATTAATTCGGAATCTAATAAAACGTCTGAATTTAATTTGTGATAGAATCGAGTAGACAATCCCTTGTGCACAACAAAATGTTTTTGCTTATTTGTACTAACAAGTTATCTGATTAAAGCCCTGAAATTGCCTTTTAAAAGTAATATAAGTTATTTTATCACCAAAGATGTTTGTATGTGATTGGATTCGGTAACAAAAAAAAATGTAATACTAACTTATAAATAAGACGTTCTAGCAAACTTATTGCCCGTTTTCGAAGCAAAAATAAAATAAAATTCTTGAAGAAATTGCATAAAAAACAAGTGTTTACTGTTATATGTGGCTTAAAGAAATCAAAAATCACTTAAGTCGAACTTTTTTGCTTTTCACTATTAAATAAGCTTCCAGATTATAAACACAAGATCAAAAACAAATTGAAGGAAAAACCTTTTGAAAAACTAATCGAGATAGTGATTCCGAGAAAGTGAACGAATTCATTTTGTGGCTTTCGATAGCGACCCTTTTCAGCGTTATACACTCTTTCAAACATAAATAGACTTGAGGAAAAGCATGAGAAAAAAACAAAAATGAAGTACCACTTAAACTTGCTTTTTGTATAAATAAAATCGAACAACGTTGAAGTAAATATTTGGCTTTTTAAATATAAAACTATTTTTATACAATTTTTCATGAAAACTATTCAAACTTTGTACTATTCTCAACAAAAAACGTTTCTCATTTAGCGCTAAACTTCAACAGAGGAAACTTTTCCCAATATGTAGAGAAGTGAATCTTATAATGTTCATTTGACTTATGGTACGTCATGAAATCGACAATGAAAAACTTTCCACTATGAGTTTAACATCTTTTTATTTCTGTTTTTAGATAAGATATTCACTAAGACTCAATTTCGAAAGAACTACTTGGAACAAAAAAAGTTGAACAGCGAATAACAAACTTCAAAGTGTTAACTTTTTTAATCTGCAGTAGTTCATTTGAGCTGTTTAATAAGTTTTGATTAGAAGAGAGAGATAAAATTATAATCAACTGTTTAAACAAATGTTTCCATCTAGTGCTATGAACTATTAGCTGAAAAACATTTCACTTTCTATAGCAATCATTTGTACTCACAATTGTGAACCGTAAATTTACTCCTCTTATTTTCATATTTTATATTGAAATAAGTCAATTTTGAATGCAAAAAGAAAAGCATCTTTTGACCAGCACTGTACTTGACAAAAAATGAATAGAAAGCCTTTTCATCATTAAATATTTGACGTTTTCATATTTCGATTAGAGCATTTAATTTAAACTTTTATTAAATATAAAAGCTGAACTAATAAAATTGAATTTTGCAAGCTTTTGTATTGTTTGTAGTACAATT
>NCKU01003827.1:0-13896 GCA_003675995.1 Dinothrombium tinctorium | reverse complement strand
GACGTTAGAAACATGAGCGTGATCAAAATCGAGCGAAAAATGCATTTTTGAGCAAAACGCTAGCTTCCCTATTTTATTTTTGAATTCATCTTTGCAATCCTGTGGTCAGCGTCAATTATATTCCTCGTTTGACAGCTCTCTTATCTTTCAATTTTAAGCACTTTAAGTATGTCACAATGCGCTATAAAAATAACTCGCATTCTCTGCTCTCGTGTAATTGTAATTTCACCGATAATCTCAAATTTAAAGAATAAAATAATTTTGAATTTATCGCTTAAATAATTTATTTCGCTAGAAAAGATACTCAAAAACTCGAATTCGTATCCGAAATAAGCGAAAGAAATAATTGCGTAAACTTTGTCTCGTTAATCTCAACAAGCATTTGAAAAGTTCTTAATTTTCAAACACGAAAATACAGCGTTTCTAAGACTTTAACACTGAAAGAAGTGTTCAATTCGATTGCATTCAAAAATTATCATAAAACGGAAGTTTTGAATATTTTCGCGATCCTTGAGTTTTGAAAGCTCGAAGAATTTTAGTCTAAACATTAGCCAAAAATAGCGATCAACTTCTACAGGAAAGTGCCAAAAAAGCATTCGAAACGATAGTTAAACTGAATTCGCTTAGATGCGTGGCGATGAAAGAAAGCAGAGCACAACGCGACTGCTATGTTCTAAATAAAGCTGAAAAACTGTTTATTCAAAGCGCTTATTTCGCTTTCAAGAAAATACTTCAGTTCTCTGTAAAACTCCATACCTCACAAACTCTCCTCATTCATCGACGAGACATTCTGCAACCGACTTCTTGTTGGGTGTGTCTCGTTGTAAACTCAACATTTTCTCTAATTTAATTATGATTTATTTACAATTGAACTGATGTTAAAATTAATCGTGAACCTATTCTAATATGTTAAAAAATTTTTTACTTGTTTTAATCGCTCAAAGTTTAGTAGCGACCGACGCAAAGGTAAAATAGCTCACCTTTCATTGTGCGTCCGAAGTGGTGAAAATATGAAAACTTTTTAATTTGCATATCACTTTAACGCTGTGAAAACTGACGGTGACAATCGCCTTTCTTTACCCTCAGGAATGCGCCGGATGCCCTACTCGACCGTGTCCGTGTATAGGAGACAAAGGATTGCCTGTAAGCATATCGACCAATCGCCAGTTTTATTAGTTTACGTTGCGCTTCAGGGCTTTCCTGGACTCCCGGGGCTGCCAGGCAGTCAAGGTCAGCCGGGACCGATCGGAGAGGAAGGACCGCAGGGTCCGAAAGGCGAAATTGGGGATGAAGGCGAAAGAGGTGCAATAGGAAGCAAAGGAATACGCGGTGATCAAGGAGTGCCTGGATTCAACGGCATCGATGGTATCCCTGGGCATCCCGGAGAAATGGGAGAAACCGGTACTCCAGGACCGGACGGATGCAATGGCACTGATGGGCGACCAGGAGTTCAAGGTCCACCTGGATTCCCGGGCTCACCAGGACCCCCAGGACTTTATGGATACAAAGGAGAAAAGGTTTGTTGCTGTAAAAGTGCACTTGCGGTTCAATTATTTCGCTTTAGGGGCAACCAGGAGAAGGAGGAATTAATTCAGTTGGAGTGAAAGGAGATCCTGGAGAACCTGGAAGAAGAGGAGAAGATGGAATTCCGGGCAGAATCGGTTATCCAGGTCCCATGGGGCCGATAGGAGACTACGGACCTCCAGTGAGTTTCAATTGCATGTGATTATCTAATTAGTTCGTGTGAAAAGGGATACCCAGGTCCTTATGGCGATCCTGGACCAAAAGGTGAACAAGGAGACCCTGGATATGGTCCTAAAGGAGAAAAAGGCGATCGGGGTCCTCAAGGAGATCCTGGACCTAAACAACCATACGTCGACAAACCGCCCGATGTTAATACCGAAAAAGGAATCGCAGGCGACAAGGGAATGAAGGGTGAGAAAGGCGCTCGCGGTTTTAGAGGGTACGACGGTCGCGATGGAATCAAAGGACCAAAAGGAGATCTGGGACCGAAAGGGCTTCAGGGCGATGATGGTGAAGAAGGGCCACGGGTAAGTTTTTGAGTTTGTTAAGTCATAAAATGTTTTTTCATTTTTTTAGGGCAAAAGGGGAAAGCCAGGCCCACAGGGTTCATCGGGCGAAAAAGGACAAAAAGGTGAACCGGGTTTAACAGGACCTGATGGAAGAATCGGAGAAAAGGGAATGCGAGGAGATCCCGGATTTGATGGACCTTCAGGAGAAAAAGGATTTCAGGTAAAGCATTTTCTTTGGCAGTGATAATATTGGTGTTGCTCTCAAACTAAAATTTTAAAATTATTTTCAGGGTCCTAAAGGAGCTTTCGTTAATCTTAGTGAACCAATCCCCGGTCCTCCAGGAGAGCGTGGCCCACCAGGACCCGAAGGGTTTCAAGGAGTACCGGGAGCACCCGGAGTGAGAGGGCCTGTTGGATTTGCCGGGCCCATGGGTCCGCCTGGATTACCGGGCAAGGATGGCATTCCTGGTCCTCCTGGTTTTACGGAAAGGGGCGATCCAGGCGATGATGGTTTGTCTTTTTTAACGATACGTCTTTAAACAGAAAGCTTTCATATTCTCTTTGTCCGTCCGACTGCTTAGAAATCAAGTCTGATGGGCATTTTTTGTGAAATTTTCGGCCAAATCAGTTGATGCTAATGCAGATAGAACTTCGAATATCATAGTTATTGAGTCAAAAAGCTCTCATAGACTCAAAAATGAAATTTTTTAGTTAAAAAGTGACTTATCTTGAAGTTGATTAGTTAAAGATGAAAATTTTAAGAAAAGTGTTTTAAAGCTTCCCATTTTTTAACGTCCAAAATTAAATTCTTTTTAAATATTAAGTTAAACTTAGGGCGCGCGATGCTGTTTCTACCTTCATTTTTTGTTCTTGATACTCTAATTTTGCTTTTTCATTAAGGGTTTCCTGGCCTTCCCGGCCGGCCGGGACCACCAGGAGAACGAGGATTACCTGGACCTCTAGGGGAACCAGGTCCACCAGGACTTAATGTGATCGGGCCTCCAGGAGAATCTGGTAGACCGGGTATTGATGGATTCCCGGGATTACCTGGATTAAGGGGAGATCCTGGTTTTCAAGGTTCGATTGGTTTAATCTTAAATTCGATTCTAAAATTTAGTTTAAGGTGACAAAGGCTTTCCTGGATTCGTACGACGTCCACCAGGACCCATAGGTCTCCCTGGATTGCGCGGGGAACCTGGCGATCCTGGTCCTCCAGGTTTTGATGGTCTCGATGGTGCACCTGGTCCAAAAGGAGAAAGAGGTGTCGATTGCGGATATTGTCCACCAGGATTACCAGGGTTTAAAGGAGCGCCTGGCGAAACTGGTAGAGATGGTCCTTTTGGTCCTCGTGGATTTCCAGGAGAAGCTGGCTTAAGAGGCAGAAAAGGAGAACCAGGCCTGCCTGGATATCCTGGTTTAAGAGGTCTTCCGGTACGATTTAATTTGCCATCAATTTTAATGAATAAGTTTAAACTCGCAGGGAACACCAGGAAGGAACGGATCAGTTGGCTTCAGAGGTCCGAAAGGAGAACCTGGAGATATTACTTTCCCACCGTTACTCAAAGGAATGAAAGGCGATGTTGGCGAGCCAGGACCTCGTGGAGCACCAGGCTTGCCGGGTAAAGAGGGTGTTCCTGGATCTCCTGGTCCCTACGGTTTTCCAGGAATGAAAGGCTTAAAGGTAATCCTCTTTCATAAGATTTTGACCTTTACGCTGTTTTTATGCTAAAGGGCGATTATGGAGATGATGGTTTTCCAGGACTTCCTGGAGGACCTGGTTTCGATGGAGTGCAGGGACAGAAAGGAAACTCTGCGTTGTATGATATCACGAAGAAGGGAATTGTTGGAGCAAAAGGTCCAAAAGGCGATCGTGGCGAGCAAGGCTATTTAGGCGATCAAGGTGAACCAGGAGATATTCCATCGGCATCCGAATATGGTTTGAAAGGAAACGAAGGAAGAAAAGGAGAGAAAGGAGAAACTGGACTCGTTGGATTTCCTGGTGAACCTGGAATAAGAGGTGAAGCGGGTATCCCAGGAATACCAGGTAGATCTGGGTCCAGAGGCGATCCTGGAGATAGCATTCCGGGATTGCCAGGCCCACAGGGTTATCCTGGAGAACCTGGTGACATCGGCGCTCCAGGAAGACCTGGCTTTCCAGGAGCGCAAGGCGATGAAGGATTTGCTGGTTTTCAAGGCGAGAAAGTAAGCTTTTGTTCGCATATTCGATTTTAAATTTTATATTCTAAAGGGAGAAAGGGGAGATAGTGGCTATAGTTATCCAGGCCCTGCTGGTCCTGATGGACCACCAGGCTTTCCCGGCGAGAAAGGCGACCCTGGTTTTGATGGACCACCCGGTTTCCCAGGTCCCAATGGAGCTCAAGGATTAAAAGGACCCCCCGGCGAATATGGCTTCAGAGGAATTGATGGCGTTAAAGGAGAGAGAGGCGAAGAAGGAGAATCACTTATGGGTCGCGTTGGACTTGATGGCGATCCTGGTTACCCAGGAAGGCCAGGGGAAAGAGGCGAGAAAGGGGAACAAGGAGATAGAGGAATTTCTGGATTCTTTGGCCTTAAGGGCATGAAAGGAGACAAGGGTGACGAAGGATTTCTCGGAGTGCCAGGACCTGTCGGTCCTATGGGTGCACCTGGTGCTCCAGGCTTGAGGGGTTTTGATGGACCTCCGGGTCAAAAAGGAGAGCCCGGCGACAGGGGCTTTGACGGCTTACCAGGCTTTGATGGAGTGGATGGCATTCCAGGAGCAGACGGGCTCAAAGGCGAACCAGTAATTATGCACATTGTCAATCACACAACTCACTCATCATATTTAGGGCGATCCTGGCTTTGAAGGTAGACCCGGCGCTCCCGGTTTTCCAGGCGCTAAAGGCGAAAGAGGAGACCCCGGCTTTTATGGAGTTCCAGGACCACCAGGAGACACCTCTCCTCGAGGACCAAAAGGACCGAGGGGAGAACCTGGAATTCCGGGTAAATAAATTTCGATTGTCGAATTTTTATTTCATAGATTACTTTTCAGGTTTGAGGGGACAACCAGGTTTTGCCGGTGTACCAGGAGAAAATGGAATTCGTGGACCACCAGGCGATCCGGGACTTGACTTAATGGGACCCCCAGGGCCTCCTGGAGATATGGGATTAGATGGTGTTCCTGGTTTACCTGGACCTGTCGGCGCAAAAGGAGAGCCTGGAAACCCTGGTGCACCAGGTTTCGATGGAGAGCCAGGAGAACCAGGAGATGCAGGATTTGATGGAATACCTGGTGAGAATGGCGTCCCAGGACTGGTTGGTCCTGCTGGTCCACCTGGATTTGCAGGAGTACCGGGAAGAAAAGGTGAAAGAGGCGATCCAGGATTCGATGGAGCACCAGGTCTTAATGGCCTTCCTGGTGATCTTGGACCAGTTGGCGTACAGGGTATTCCTGGACGTCCTGGTCCAAAGGGTGATCGTGGTCCCGACGGTCTTGACGGTAAGTCAATGAACTATCACAAAATTTCAGCAACTCTTGTTTCATTTTTTCTTTTTCCAAAGGATTGGACGGAGGAATTGCAAACAAAGGTGATCGGGGTGATGATGGTCTACCCGGGCTTCCTGGAAGAAGAGGCGAGCCTGGTGACAGTGGATTCGATGGAATTCCGGGAGCAAAAGGAGAAAGAGGAGATAGTGGATTACCAGGTTTACAAGGACCCCTCGGATCTCCTGGTCCCAGAGGTATTTTGTTTTTTTTTTTCTGTTTCCAAACTAAACAAATTAAGTTTAGGTCGTCCTGGTTTTATGGGTGCTAGAGGACCTTCAGGAGTTCCAGGATTTGGCTTTAAAGGCTTACCGGGCGATCCAGGTTTCCCTGGAAGAGATGGGCTTTTTGGATACCCCGGCAGAAAGGGCGAAAGAGGAGATAATGGCTTTGATGGTATTCCTGGTGGAAGAGGTCCTCCTGGTCTGTCATTCGAAGGAATCAAAGGAGAAAGAGGAGAGCCAGGATTTCCTGGATTACCAGGACCTGTTGGTTTCGATGGCTCACCAGGACAACCTGGTTTCAATGGTTTGCCAGGACTTAAAGGAATCAGAGGTGACATTGGAGAACCTGGAATACCTTCATCTTCGCTCCCTGGACCAAGAGGAGAACCTGTAATCTTTTCATTCGAAATCTAAATTATTTAAATGATGTTTATCAGGGTTTCGACGGCTTACCCGGTATGAGAGGACTAAAAGGAGCAACAGGCGACCCGGGTGTACCAGGCTACCCTGGACCAAAAGGAGAACGAGGCGATGACGGATTACCTGGACTTCAAGGAGCTCCAGGTCCTAAAGGCCCCATAGGATATCCCGGCGAGAAAGGAGAACCAGGCGATTTTCCACCAGCAGGAGTAATTCCACGAGGCGAAAGAGGAGATCCCGGTCCACCTGGCTTTCCTGGCGCTGAAGGGCCTCCTGGTCCTGTTGGAAGGCCAGGAAGACCTGGATTTAATGGTCTTCCTGGGGACCCCGGTTTCGATGGTCCGCAAGGTTTTCGCGGTCCCGATGGCTTAAAAGGACAAATGGGAGAGCCGGGAATACCAGGTTTGACAACTACACAATACTCGTTAGCTGAGTTAAGCGTTTATTTCGTCAATTAAGGCATTGAAGGAAGTCGAGGTCCTTCGGGTGAAAGAGGATACCCAGGAGGTCCTGGAAGACCGGGAAGGATAGCGCCCTCGCGCGGATATTTCTTCACTCGACATAGTCAATCTGTCGAAATACCTCAGTGCCCGCCAAACACTACTCAACTGTGGTTTGGTTATTCGCTGCTTTACATTATGGGCAACGAAAAGTCACATGGACAAGATTTAGGATCACCGGGCTCTTGTTTGCGCCGATTCAACACAATGCCTTACATGTTTTGTAATATAAAAAATGTTTGCAATTTCGCTTCGAGAAACGATTACAGCTACTGGCTGAGTACTGAGGCAGAAATGCCGATGGCGATGACACCTATTTACGGCAAAGACATCAGAAGATACATCAGTCGTTGTTCAGTGTGCGAATCAACCACACAAGTGATGGCAGTCCACAGTCAGAGTATGGATGTTCCCGATTGTCCTCCAGGCTGGGTTGGCCTTTGGATTGGCTACAGTTTCGTCATGGTAAGTTTTATTGTCAACACTTCGAATTAAAATCGAGCGTATTGCATAGAACACCGATGCGGGCGCAGAAGGCAGCGGACAACCGTTGAATTCGGCTGGCTCGTGTCTAGAAGATTTTCGTCCTAACCCGTTCATCGAATGCCAGGGACATGGCAGATGTAATTATTACACCACCGCCTACAGTTTTTGGTTAGCAACGATCGAAAGCAATAAGCAGTTTAGAACACCAGACTCTGAAACATTAAAAAGTGGCGATTTAAAGAGTAAAGTGTCTCGATGCCAAGTTTGCCTTCGAAGAAGCGCCGCTCGTCGCTATCGAGTCGGTTAATTTGCCGACCATCCGACTTAATCACTGCCATTTAAATTAATTTTACCAAATTTTCCGCTTTTATATTCGAATAAAAACAACAAATTGCGTTTATACTTTTTGTTGAGATCAGTTCATTGCTACTGTTGAAGCTTAAAACATTTGCACAGCTTTGTAAGTAAGTGTATAAAAAAAGTAAATTGAATAAATTGTTACCAAAATACGAGAACTGATTCACGTTTTGTAATTTTGAAAAATTGCGATTTCATTTCGAGTTTTTATTTTTTCGCAATCGAGTTGCGTTTCATCACCTCTTCGCATGTTTCATCCGCAATTTGAAATTTTATATGATCAATGGAAATACGTATTTCCATTTCAAGATGAGTGGTGAAAATTTTTAACATTTTTCAATGTTAGAATAGAAAGCAGATTTTATTTTATTTTATTTTTAATTATTTTTTTATGAATCGATGAAATTTTTTTTGTTAATTTTGCATAGCTGATAAGCACGTAAAGTAAGCTTCACAAGGATATTTTTAAAGCTTTTAAGCAGAAAAATAACAAAAATGTCCTTTAATGATGATAGGTTTAATTTGAAATCAAATGTGGTTTTTCTCTGTTCAGTAATCTTTCACTCTACGCAAAGTAGATTTGCTAAATTTCAAAGATGTTTGTTATAGGCATTGAGGTTTCATAATTTCGAATTAAAAACGTTTTCAGAATTGAAACTTTGTAACATGTAAGTTAAATACTTTTTAATTTGAAATTGCTAAATTTTGTTTATTATGAGATTTTTTTTAAATTAGACGAGAAAACGAGTTGTGAGAAAATTTTAAAGTCATGAGTTATTTTTGTCAAACATAAATCATGCGAGGCTCTCTTGTCAAATCTTTGCATATATAAGACGTACACAGAAGGGCGCTCAGAATTCCTTTGCTACCACATTCACTGTTACTATTCACTTTTGACTGAAACTCAAAGCGTATTTACTTTTATAATGGAGAGCAAGATATATTTCAAATAAAAAATCATCACAAATATACAGTTTCGGAAAAAATATTTGTCGCATCGATAATTGATGGAGAGGCGCAAGCTAAGGGTACGTTTCTCAATTTAAAATAAAACTTCATTTTAAAAATAAACATCATCAAAAGCGATGAATGTTTAAAAAAATGCAAATAAAATAAATTCTTAAACTTACCATCGATGACATCGAAAAAACGATGAGATTGAATGGAAAGGGTAATGATTATTGAGGTTGATATTGATGAGAACTATCGTTGAATAAACAAACAAAAGATAACTCGTGAAATATTTTTACAAAACAAAACAAGTCGCACAGAAATCACTTAATTGCAAAATTCCACATTTGTAAAGTGAGTTTTGAAAAATTTAAATTTTGTGAATTTCTTATAAACAGAATGAACATTTCACTTTGCGTCGAAATTCAACTGTTTGCAATCGCTTTTAAATGTGAAAAGAAAGCACGAAAAACTGTGTTCAAATTGCTGACGAACGTTCGAACGGCGAGCAAACAATATGCATAGCGGCAACATTTTCTGAGGCAATAATGAATCCCCTTTGATGTGCTTTGTAGAGATGTTTCACTGTATAATCATGGTTAAGCTAAAAATATACGTAAAATGAAAATATCTTTTCTTATTTTTATGGATTAAGCTCACGAAAAAAATCGATTTTCTAGTTAAAATGAGGCTTTTTCGAAAATTTGATGGGGTTTCATAGAAGGGCTTTTAAGAATTAAGACCGAATCTTTTAAATGTATGAAAAAATGTTAATTTCCGCAAAAATGGTCTCAATGCCGATCAACGCCAAAATAATATATTTTAGTTGAATGCATTGTCTTCAGTAAACTTAATGTTATTTTTTCGAAAAAAACCACCCCTCTTGTGGCCTACTTCGAATTTTTAAAATATACATTCTTAAACATTTTTGGTTAAGTTTTATTCTGTGAACAAGTCATTTTGATAATGAACAAAATCGGTGGACCTAAAAGTTATGCGAACAAGCTCTTTTAATTTAACTCAATGAAGTTGAAGAAAATTTTTAAATTTCATATCTGTTTAGTTTTTTAATAATTAACTCCACTATTTTTCAACAAATTTTAAAAACTCCCCACATTTCAGAAATAATTACTAGTATCAGACTTTTCGGTTTTTTTTCACTCAACTTATTGTCATTTTAAACAATAATTGAAAACTAATAATGAAATCAGATTTTTAAAAATTGAGTGAACCAATATTTTTATTTGCTATTTTCTTTTGCATTTGTGCGGAAAACGTGTTAATACACGTGTTGAAAAAATGATTCGCAAGCAAAAATTTCTGAACATTTTTCCTCAATTATTCAGTGCAAAGAATCGTTTTCCAGTTTAAATCTTTTAAAACGAGCGCCAATTTAAAAATAATTTTAAAATTCATCAAAAACTGAAAGAATACTTAATAAATTTTAATAGCACAAATTTTATTGAATAAATGATTATTGGCAAATCTTTTTATTGCTAATTTTTAACACTGGGCTAAATCAGCAATCAGTGCAATAAACAATATTTAAGACTAGCGAAAAGTTGGCAATATCATCAATTTTAATGTTTTTTTTGTTTTAGTTTATCATATGAAAATGCTTTTAATAATTTTTAAATTGCTTTTAAATTTGAATTTATGAATCGCTTTCTAAAGAATAGCGCTAAAAAAATCACACAAGTGTAAAGGAAAACAAATTTTTTTGAAGTGAATTACGCAAACGATGTGGTCGGCCTTCGCTACGTTCAAAATGGCATTTTAAAGCCAATGAGAAAAATGTTTTTCGAATACCGTCATTCGATGTTAACCAGGTGACAATTTAATATTAAGACTATGAGGAAAGTTTCATTTCACTTTTCACGAGTATTTGCTGTGCATTCATTTTCTTAAAGTTTGTTAGAATGGAGTTTAACAACAATAATTCAGCGATAACTGTAATCCCGATGCAAGAAGCGCCAAAAATTCATATTTCATCTTCAATAGAAACATCATTCAGCGAAACCACCTCAACGGTACTCGCGGTGAAGACCGTAAATGTTTGCCTCAGTTACCGTAAGCATCAAAATGTAAACTATGTTCTTAATGGAGTCAATATGAATGTGCCAAAAGCAGCTATTTATGGACTACTAGGTCCGAGTGGCTGCGGAAAAACATCGCTTTTAACCATAATCATTGGAATGAAAAAAATGGAATTGGGACAAGTGTCAATATTTGGTTTCAGACCTGGCACCAAACAAAGTGGCGTACCAGGTGCAGGCGTTGGTTACATGCCGCAGGATATCGCTCTGCAATCGGATTTAACTGTCGAAGAAATGTTGTGGTATTTTGGAAGATTGTACTGCTTAGATGAAGAATATTTAACAGAGCAAATCGACTTTTTAGTTGATTTGCTGCAGATACCAGATAAAAAACGTTTGATTCTAAATCTTAGTGGTGGCCAACAGCGGCGAGTCTCTTTGGCTTGCACTGTCATACACAGGCCGAGGCTGCTCATCTTAGATGAACCGACTGTAGGAGTCGATCCGTTATTATGCAAGAAAATTTGGGATTTCATGGTAAACATGTCAAAGAGCGAAAAAATGACGATAATAATCACAACGCACTACATTGAAGAATGCAGAAAAGCACAAGTAGTTGGCTTCATGAGAAAAGGGGTATTACTAGCTGAAGACTCTCCGAATACTTTAATGCACAGATATCAAACTGAAACACTTGAGGAAGTTTTTTATTCGCTTTGCTTTTCGCAAAAAGAGCGCAAATCAATCGTTGGATTCGAAGAATTTCAAAGAAAAATGTCAGACGCAGATGGTGTTTCGTATGGCGCTAAAGAAGCTTACCGTCCCAGAGTGGCGAGTAAAAAAATGTGGTACTTCTTAATGATCAAGACGCTCATTTGGAAGTACCTCGTTCAGACAACACGAGAACCAGGAGCTACTGTTCTTATGTTTCTTTGCCCTCCACTTGCATTGGGAAGCTTATGCATTTGTATAGGTAATACTCCATTCGATGTACCGGTTGCTTATGTTGTGGCCGAGCAACGGCCGAATTTCACTCAAATGATGCCAATATCGTTACCTTTATTATTGGAAACAACAACCGACTTGGGAGATTTGACTGTTAAAATGCTCGAAACAGCGACAATAGAAAATACAAATGCTACTAATTTCGAAACAAGCTCCGAACGGACAAAGGAAGTTGATGTTGATTCTGATGATGGAGAAGCAGGCGAAGATGATCCTGATTATGAGGAATTAGAAGAATATCTCTACATACCTGATCTTCTGTATCAAACAATCGATCACAAAGCGCTTGCCCTCAGAAATTACTCCGATCTTAACAAAGCAATAGAAGATATTAAAAAAGGCCGAATTTGGGGAGCCATTTACTTGGGAGCAAACTTCTCGCAAAGTTTCGAGAAAAGAGGCTTGTTTCAAATTGAATCAGACGAGTGGGTCGAAAATAAAACAATCGAAGAAGGCAATATTTATATTTACGGCGATTTTTCTCAAAAATTTTTGTTCACGACTGTATTTTTTTCGCTTCAACAAACGCTTGTCAAATTGAATGAAAAAATAGCAAAAGCGCGTTATATTGATCTTAATAGAATCAAACCTCCGGTAGAAATCGGTGGGTTTATATACGGAGAATACACAGAAGGCGATTATTTTGGAGTGAGAGATTTCGCCGTTCCCGGTTTCACGTTGTGTGTTGTGTACAGCCTTTCGTACGGCATATCGATGCTTTCGATTATATCCGAAATTCACGATCAAATGTTCTCTCGAAATTACGCTGCGGGACTTTCCGCGACTCAAATTGTAATTGCTCAAATAGTTGCACGGTTCGTGTTTTTGGGTAGCAGCGCCGTTATTGTGTTATTATCAACAATCTACGTGTTTGGTGTGCCTTTGAAAGGATCGTTTATCTTAGCGTTTTCACTTTTGCTCATTCAAACGTTAACTGGAATGACGCATGGAATGCTTGTCGGCTGCTTGATTCCAGATTTATTCGCATGTTGCTTTACAACAACCGGCATGTTCCTATTCATCTTCTTCGTCAGCGGTGTATTTTGGGCGCGAGAAGCGTTACCTTATTACTTGTTGTGGTTCAGTGACAGTTTGCCATTCACGCTTCCAGCGGAATGCTTTCGAAGCATATTGATTCGACAAAACGCGCCGTTCGATCCGCTGATTTGGCCGGGATTTGTAGTTTCTCTCTCCTGGTTTTTGGTATTTACAATTTGTAGCATATTAACGTTTCGCTCAACTAAATAACATGTAATTACCTGCGTGTATATAAGAGATTAAACATCAATTTCGAAAAATATTCTCGCGAATTTCCTCAATTTAACGAAGGTTGAACTGCGGTTTAGCTCGATGCTACCTTTAAATAGTTTTTTAATTGCGAAACGCGTTGAAAAAACACTTCTGTCCACAAGAGATTGGTCATTTGTGAGAAAAAATATTTTGTTTATGTTTTTTTAAACCCAGTAAAATAATAAGCTTTAAGTTCTAATAACTTTAAATTCGCAGAGAAAATAAGGCAAAATAAAATGTTCGTTTAAATCAAAAAATTTTCCTTAAACTCTATGAAGGTTTCATTTGAGTTTTTAAGCGAGAAAACAAGGAAATTAACACTCAATTTGTAAGTCAACAAAACTCAAAAGCTAATGAAGAAGTTTTTTTTTCAAGTGTCATTTCAATCGAAACGTTGCCTTGCTTTTTTAATCGAGCGTTTCGATGAAAATTGATTTAACTCAAGGATATGATTGTTCAAAATTCTTAATTTTGTCTCTTGTTTAGTTTCATTCGCACTAAATAATGAATAGCTTCTTTTTTCAGAGAAAAACTGTTTATCTAAGACACCATAAAAAAGCATAAATAAACAAATCTTATATGAAATGAATATGGAGCATTGTCCTCTTTCATAGTAAATTCAAATATTCAAATGTCTGAATATTACTTGTAATTTATAATTTGTAATTTATTTAATTGAAATGAGACATAACTCCTTAAAATTATAAAAAATTTGAAAAATAAATCTATAAAATTAATCACGAAGTTCTGAATACTTTCTTGTCAATTGTGATTCTTTTTAACATTTTGAGCTGAAATAATCTGAAACTAAATTTCTTTTAATATTTTCTATTTGTAGCTTACAGGAATTATTTTCCGTAAGATGAAGCCAAGAAATTTAGTTTGAGATACATGTTCATTTTCGCAACTATTTAAAATAAGTTTAACGTTTTGCACGTTCCTTTTTCTAAGAAAGGGTTAAAAACTTAGTCTTTTGCGCAAAAACTTACGTGCAATTCGTCACTTGCGAAAAACATACTTCAATAAATAAGTTGATCAAATCAAGTCTCACGTAAAGCAGCCTTGATTTAG
>NCKU01003826.1:0-13900 GCA_003675995.1 Dinothrombium tinctorium | reverse complement strand
ACATGTTTGTATTAAAACCTCTTTCATTGTAAAACACTTCATCTTTTGCATTATCTTAAAAAGTACCATTACTACAATCGATTTACTACAAACTACCTTAGAACAAACGAATCGCTCACAAAAATGCGAAATAATCACATTGGATTTACAGAACCAATGTTTCGGTTAACTATACTTGAGACCTTGTTAATAGCTTTCAAAAGCTTGTTAAATCATTTTGTAAAGACTGTATTAGCCAAGTAAAATTTTCAGTTGTTAAATCTAGAACAAGCTTATTCGACATATTTAAAAAATTAAAATTTCATTTATTCAAAGTAAATTTAGTTCCCTAAGCGAATAAAAGTTGTCTTTTTGCTCTTTTTACTTTCACAAGTTTTGAGTGATATAAATGTGTTAAAATAATTTTCAAATGCATTGCCCTGAAACGAAAAGAGCTTGTTACACGCAGCGTTAGAAAAATTGCAGCATTGTTACATTTGTATATAATTAATACTAATCATAAATCTTTATTTAGACAGAATACTACATTCCAATCTACCTTTGGTTTCTGTTAAAAATCAAATAAATTTATGAATTAAGTAAATAAATGAGTAATTTGCTTTTAAAGGCTGCCAATGAGTCTGCAGTTCTAATATTTATCGGTGTTTCATCCCAAAGTTGTATTCCTTTATAAAATATAGTTTTGATTGTAGTTTAGCTAACTAAATCAGTCTGGTGATAATTTTTTGTTATTTGTTGTTTTTGCAATTGAAAGAATTTTATATTTGAATTAAGATCTTTATAAATTGTGGTAAAAGCAGCAGCTTTAAGTTCACAATCAAAATCTAATAATTTACTTTCTTTTAATACTCTTACATAATCAGTTGGTTTCATATCACTGAAAATAAATGCAAAATTTCAATATAAAGATTATTTTTAAAGTCAAACTTCTCTAATCCGAGACTTCTTTTTTCCGACAACTCAAAATCCGACCAAAAATTTTTTCAATACAAATTTCTTCCCAAATTCCGACGACTCTGTATTTCGACTTAATTTTTTTTTGTCCCATCGAAGTTGAAATATAGAGCTTTGAACGTTTTTGATGCAATTACTCCGAAAAACTTTCGAATTGTCTATGTACAAACGCAACAATGCTGCGATTTTTCTGACTCTGGGTGTATGTTGGAATTAAATCAGAACTACTGTTTTTTCAAAAGAAATGTGTGCCGATAGTTGCACACATTAACAATGATTGCGTGTGCATTGTAGTCAGTCGAACTTTGAGTGTCTATCGCTAAACGTCTATTTTCTTGTTCTCTGCTCTAATTCATATTTAAATTGTGGCTTGCACAGTGCACAAGACCACGTGATCTTTGGCACTGCACTTTGCCACATGGCAAGACATACTCATAATCCGCTTGCCGATAGCAACTTGTCTACCAGCTCTGTACACACACACACATACACACACACATAAAAGCACAAATCGAAATACGCATTTCGCTTTTTTGCCACTGTTCGCACACCGAACAACATCCGCATTTGCGACCGTTCGCATACATCAAATGCTTCAATTTAATTTTCTTTTCTTTTCGTTTTTCAATTGTGAATTGTTCATTTCAGTTCGTGCAACATGCAATTCAATTTTCTTTGAATGCGATTTGCTCGATTAAAATTTTTTGGTAAGAAATCGTTTTCATTTAACAGTGGTTTTGAGTACATTTTATTGTAGCTCTTTTCACTTTTTGAATGAAAATAAAGTGGATTTTTCCTCTTGAGCAGTATTTTCTTCGGAAGAAGTAACGTATCTTGAATCTTGGGCCTCCATCGAAATTTTAAATCTACTTTCTCGAATCACTTCGTAAATCAACGCAAATACTGGAATGTACACGAAAAATGTGAAAGAAGAGAGTACCAAATATATCATGAAATCAGGAACTTTTCTCGGATGTTCAACTTCATCGCAGATGACAAGTGAAAATTGTTTGAAAATCAATATCAATAACAAATTTGTTTTGAATTCCATTCCTTTCATTTTGATGCAAATTTGTAACTTTTCGAATTTAGTTCCAAATAAAACTATTGTTAAAACAAACGTGATTATTAACCTTAATTTTTTTATTTACAAAAAAGAGATTCGTGAAAGAAGAGATTCGTGAAGACTGTGAAATTACAAGAAGCGAGTATCTGCATGCATTTTTTGCTGTTGAATTGGCCGCGCTAGATCCATACAACACTACTGCATTGACTAGAATTATTGTATTCAAGTGTTCGCAGATCGGTGAGTAGTTGCCGTTGTGCGTTTCCTTTATCAAAGCAGTCACCCCAATTGACTCAATTTGGTCAATGAAATAGCTGACGACCGCATTGATCGGTCTGATTCCAACCTTCGATTTAATAATTAAAACTAGCAAAAAGAAGATTTGAATGGCGCGCCATACCTCGTATTCTAAGCTCGCCTCGATTTGTGCGCGATTCAATTTTAACGATTTGCAATTTTAAACGCGGTTCAATCGTTTTTCACTTAGCATTTGTTTCAACAAAAGCTCGTTTGTGTTCGCATCAAACTAACGCTCAAACAAATGGACGAAGAATTGTTTGAAAAGCATGAGTCAAACTGTTCGCTTTTCGGCGTCGACACGGTTTGCAACTCGCTGTTCGAGAAACAAAAGCAATTGTCGCAATTAAAACAGGTATTCGCTCAGCTTTCATCATTTGCCAAATTAAGAAATTTTCGAAACATCGTCAAAATCGACTACTCGATCAGAGAATTCACTCGAAATTTCGATTTCAATTATGCTATTGATATAAGTGTCGACTTTTCAACGCTTCCGCAATTGCATTCTTTTTGGACGCTTCTCGTCTCAATCATTTACAACCGAAATGATGGCAAACAAATTAAAAAATGCAAAAAGTATAACATTTCTGATCAAAAAATGACCATTTGTCTACCGGTTAATATCAATATTTTCTACGCTAAAGATTGCACTTTAATTCCTCCTTTTGTGATCGACGTTTCCATGCTTTTTAAACCTGACTCGAAACAAATTGAACCGAAATTGAACTGTCATTTCGACTCGCTTAACTCCTCGATTGTTATCAGCAGTAAAAATTTTTCAAGTCTCGATTTTCTGAAATTAAAAAACAATGAAGAAGAGCAACCAAAGCCAGAGAATTCTTCAGAAAAATTCCAATTCACTTTATTGAAACTGAGCAAAATTAAATCGCACGCAAATGAGAGTATCTGTGGTTATTGGGCTAAGGAGTTACTTCCCAAAAGCATTTCATCAGAGCTTAAGCTAAATTCTCACATGTCCACACTATCTTTGGTTCTATTCGATCAGCCGCTGACTATTAGTTTGAAAGAATGTGCAGACAATTTCGTGGAAATCGCCGTTGAGAGTGCAAATAGCGCAACGGTAGCAGCATTGCGAAAATGTATCACTCAAAAACTGAAAGTAAGTGCATTTTATTGATAAAATTTTATTAATTTTTGAATTTAGGCAAATACTTCGATTGCAAATTTTATTGTTTCTCGAGAGGCAGTTCAACGATCGGAACAATATAGTTCTGTATTACATTCGACAACTGGTTCTGAAAATATATGCCAAGTGTATTGTCATCTGCGAGAAAACGTTTCGAAGAAACTGCCATTCATTTAATGTTAATACAATGTTTTAGAAACTTGTTTCTAACTTAATCTTATTGTATTAGTATAAATCCTCACTATTGAGAGAATGGCGCAGAAGGATAGCGAGAGTAACTTCCTGGTCGCACATTTCCTGGTCTAGAGTAGGGATTGCTTCCGGGAACACCTACCATTCCTCCGGTAGGCGGAGGACCGGCCATAGGCGGATGCATATCACTACGTGGAGGTCCCATAGAAGGATCCATTTGTGGACCTTGGGGACCAGGTGTTCGAGACATTCCTTGAGGTGGAGGAGGCATTCCGGTCATTGGCCGAGGCCCAGGCGGTGCACTTGATGTTGGTGGATACATTGGTCTCGATGTGGGAGGGTAAGCACTGCTGACAGGTGGCGGAGGTGGATGGGGTCCTGGTGGCCCAGGGTATCGTATACCCTGTGGTGGCGGTTGATTCAGATTAGATTGTTGAAAACTAGTGGGCGAAGGCGAAGGTACAGGTCCTTGTTGTTGACCCTGATTCATGGCCTCATAGGCGGATTGGTAGCTTACAGAAGGATATGGCTGAGGATATCCTGAAGCCGCTGGAGCCATAGACGATGGGGGAGCCATTGAGGTTGGAGGATGTGGTGTCTGTTGCATTGTTTTAGGTGGACCTGGCATCGGATTCGGGGGTGGAGGGTATGCATTCGAGACTGGAGGCATCGGCGACACTTGCGAAGGAAATTTGCTGACCATTGGAGGTTGCGGTTGACATTGGCCTTGAAAATTTTGGGGCACCTGGTATTGCATCGATGGCTGAATAGTTGCAGGTTGCTGGTCACCCGAAGTCGGCACAGACACAACTCGTTTCACATTACCCAAATCGTTGACAACAGACATTTCTCCATTCTGCTTGCTTTCTTCTACATGTTTTTGCTCGCTTTCACCGCTGCCGGCATTTAGAGGATCGAATTCTTTCGGAGCTTCATTACTCTTTACGGAAACATACTCTTCAGTTTCCTTTCGCTCTTCGCTAACTTCGCTCAGCTTATCGCCGTATTTGCTATCCAAACAATCCAACAAATAGTTTGCGTGATCCCGAATCTTTTTTAGCTCGCGTTTAATGTTTTTCACTTCATTGGGTTCGAATTGCGGCATTTTGCCGTTTACGAAAATGGTTATCTTTAGAATTCTTGAGCATTGAATGGCGAAATTCAGATCGGAACTGTCGTTAATAGTGATCAAGTCGCCGTCTTCGTCCTTGTACTTCAACACTATATCGTCGTTGGCAGAAATCTTGCCTTTAAACAGTCTTTGCATCATTAGAATCAACTCGTCATAAGTGATGTCCTCGTTGTGAATGGGCGTCCGACGGATATCGTCGCCGAGAGCAGCCTTAATGATGAGTTTTCCGGTGAGGTCGAGGTGCGAAAAGCCCGTTTCACCATCGGACGTTGTGCTGTTCGTTAAAGCCATCGTCTGATTACCGCTCTCTTCGATTCTGTCTTCGTTCTGTCGTCGTGGAACTCAATCAGGGGTCGTGCGCTGATTGCCACACGTGGCGTCGCTCGCAGCAGTGACACGTTCGCACGCAATGTATGTCTCTCTCTTTCTCTGTCCGAAACTCACCGATTTTCGCCCTTTTTTTGCAGGTCGACGGCTAAAGTCAACTTCAAAATCACCCTCACTTCTGACCCGAAGCTGCCATTCAAAGTGTACGCATCTCAATTTGTTTTGACAATCGAACTCTGCTTTGAGGCGATACTCATTGCTTCCTCTTTTAGTCGCTTCTCGAAATCTATCTATTATTACAGATCATTGTGTTTAACCACTTGTTTTTTCACAGGATTAGCGTTCCCGAAAATGCTCCATTCACAGCAGTATTAAAATTTGCCGCCGAAGAGGTTTGTTCCAATCTAATTTTCACTCTGTTTACATTCATTTACTTTCATCAGTTCAAGGTTCCGCCGGCGACGAGTGCGATTATAACAGATGACGGCATCGGCATCAATCCATCGCAAAATGCTGGAGATGTTCTCCTAAAACATGGGTCGGAACTGCGACTTATTCCAAGAGATAGAGTTGGAAATTGGTTTACGTGTTAAAGATTACAAACTTTATTCATATTCTCAACATCTTATTTTATATTTCATTTCCTTTCTCTTTTGAGAGACGAAAATCAGCTTTGTTAATCTGATGCTACAATTTCTTGTATCTTATTGTAAAATTAACAACCAATTTGAAGAACATTGAATGTTCGAGTAAATTGATGAAGTTGTGTGAACCAGAATCAGAGAAACTAGGCAAAAAAAAAACGAAAGGAGATGAGGCATATTTGATCGATTTTGAGGCGAGTGCTTCAAAAATGATGAAAGCAAAATTTAAATTGATTTTAAATTGATTCGTCGCAAAGTGAAGCAAAGAGCAGAGCGAAGGCAGCGAAAGAAGCGCGATGTTAAAGCAGTCCCCGCGAAAGGTTTATTGTGAAAGCTTTGTGCAAGCGTTTCAATTGAATTCCAATGTTTAAAGTAAGCGACAGATTGTTTGATGGCTCGTTGCGGTAAAAAACGACCCTTTTTCGTTTTGCAGCAGGAGAAAGGTTCATTCGAAGAGTATTGGCCGCAAATGCGACCTGTCATTTTGAAGCTTTTGCAACAGGAGCCCGTTAGTCGAAGCGAATGGCAGGATCTGTTTTGGTTCGTGTCAACGCGCTCTTGTTTCTAAATTCTTCGCTGATTGCAATTCCTCTCATAGGGCCGTTCACACTGTGTGTCTTTGGGACGATAAGGGAGGTCCGTCGAAGCTTCACGCAGCGTTGAAAGAAGATATTTTGGAATTCATTCACAAGGCGCAAGCAGTTCGTTTCTCGTCATTTACAGTCCTATTTAATATTGCGTATTGCAGAACGTAATGTCACATCAGGAGGATCAGGCTTTGCTCAAGGCTTACATCGCTGCATGGCGAAAGTTCTTCATCCAATGCAATTACTTACCGCTTCCATTTCATCAACTCGAGTTCTCACTGACAAACAAAAATACGGGCACAACAACCAAAAAAAGTCAAAACGAGGAAAGCATCGTGAGAAAAGTATGCACCCTCTTTTCTACACATTATTCACTTTGAATTTTTCAGCTTATGCACGACAGTTGGAATGCAAGCATCTTTTCAAATATTAAACATAGGCTACAGAATAGCGCCATGAAACTCGTTCATCTTGAGAGGAATGGTGAAGCTTTTGACTCTCAATTAGTCATTGGAGTTCGCGAGTCTTACGTGAACCTGTGCTCGAGTCAAAATGACAAACAAATATATCGCGAAAATTTCGAAAAAGCATACCTTGAAGCAACTGAAAGTTGTTATCGGACGAAAGCTCCTGAATATTTAGAAGCAAATGGAGTTCAAAATTACATGATTTGGGCTGATTTGAAGCTCAAAGAGGAAGAACAAAGAGCTGCTAAGTATTTAGAATTGGCCTCTTTGCCAGCTGTAAGTTCTTTGTTTTATCTGCTAGATTTAACGATTGAGTACTTACAGCTATCCGATTGTTGTGTCAAAGTGTTAGTCACCGAATTTAAAGATCTCATTTTGGCGGAATGTCCAGGAATGATAAAAGAAAACGAAACTGAAAGTATATCATTTTAAATTTTATTCTTTTTATTTATTATTGATTTATTATTTATTCAGAATTACAACTGATGTTTCGGTTAATGGATCGGGTAAACGACGGTATTACTCCAATGCTCCAAGATTTAGAGACTCATATAGTAAATCAAGGATTAGCAGATATGATGGCAGCGGCAGATATTATAACTCAAGATTCTGAAAAGTACGTTGAACAACTGTTAGATCTGTTTCGAAGATTTAGTCGACTAGTCAAAGAAGCTTTTTTGGATGACCCACGATTTCTAACAGCAAGAGATAAAGTAATTTTCAAAAATAAAAAATGTTTTTCTCTATTTATTTTTTATCATTTTTAGGCTTTTAAAAGAGTAGTTAACGACACTTCTGTTTTTAAATTGGAATTGACCGCAAAACCGAAAGGGCAAGTCACCGGCCAGTGAACAACTATGAGTTAATATAAATAATATATTTATTTTTTAGGCCCTGTTCAGTTCCAACGAAATTGCAACCCGAGTCAAGATGTCCTGAATTGCTTGCAAATTACTGTGATATGTTGCTTAGAAAAACTCCTTTAAGTCGAAAATTAACTTCCGATGAAATAGAAACAAAACTTAAAGAAGTAGTTAGTATGACTTTTCTCTTATTTCATTTAACTTACATTTTCTCTCGACAAGCTTTTGGTGTTAAAATATGTGCAAAATAAAGATGTATTTATGCGATACCACAAAGCTCACTTGACACGAAGACTCATTTTAGATTCCTCGGCAGACAATGAAAAAGAAGAAAATATGGTTGAATGGCTTAGAGATGTCGGCATGCCGGCCGATTATGTGAATAAACTTGCGAGAATGTTTCAAGATATTAAAGTTAGCGAAGATTTAAACCAACAATTTAAAAACGCCCAAAGAAGTAACGAAGGTTCTTTGTCTGACTCAATAAATATTAAAATACTTAATGCTGGTGCCTGGGCTCGTGGAAGTGAGCGAGTACAAGTATCTTTGCCTTTAGAACTTGAAGACGTTATTCCAGAAGTTGAAGAATTCTATAGGCGGAAGCATAGTGGAAGAAAATTACAGTGGTACCATCATATGTCCAATGGAACTGTAAATATCACATAGAAATTAATGGATAAAAATTTTTTGCTCTTTAGATTACTTTTTGTAGCTCAGTGGGAAGATATGATCTCGATGTCACAACGTTTCAAATGGCAACTTTGTTTACGTGGAATGAAAGACCACATGATAAAATATCTTTCGAAAATTTGAAATTAGCCACAGAATTACCAGACGCAGAGTTAAGAAGAACTTTGTGGGTGCGTATTATGTCAAGATTAAATTTCAATAAACTAATATCAATTTTCTGTATAGTCGTTAGTAGCTTTTCCAAAACTCAAACGTCAAATATTGTTGTGTGAACCTGAAGTGAAAAATCCAAAAGATTTCACTGATAGTACATTGTTTTATGTAAACGATGATTTCTACATCGTGTAAGTTGTCCTTTATAGACATAACGTCAGTGTGTTTTTATTAAAAAAAAATCACCTGTTTACAGGAAAAATGGAAAACCACAAAAGCGTGGAAAATTGAATTTGATTGGAAGACTTCAATTGTCCACCGAAAAGAGTAAAGAAGAAGACAACGAAAGTATAGTGCAATTAAGAATTTTACGCACTCAAGAAGCAATCGTGAAAATAATGAAAATGAGAAAGCGAATCACGAACGCTCAGTTGCAAACCGAATTGGTTGAGATACTGAAAAATATGTTTTTGCCATCAAAAAAGATGATCAAAGAACAAATAGAATGGTTGATTGAACACAAATACATGAGAAGAGACGAAGAAAATATCGGTGTATTTATATATATGGCTTGAGAAATAGTTTTATAATCTTGTGTTTTACCGAATAAAATACGTTTTTGATTTACCGTCGCTTGATTTCCTGTGATTAAAGGCAAATTACGCAACGCGACACTGAGCGAATGATGCAAGCGACGCGCCTCATTGACAAGTGCACGCGAGAAGGATGCGGGCGCGTGATTGGTGCGCGCTGTACGCACCCCGCTGCCATTGATGTCGTCACGGCAACGAGTTGCCACATTGCAGAGACGAGAGCAGTAATTGCATCGCAAAAGTTGCATCGCAGCGATCTCCACGAAACAGTGATTCTTTGCACACTATGGCAGCAAACGGCGACCTCAACTGTGAAACGTGCAATGGTACTGACAGCTCACTGAATGTTGAAGAGAAGTTCGCTCTGATTACGCGAAATCTTCAGGCAAGTGATGCAACCATGTCCATTGTGAGGCTAATGCTTGTCGCAGGAGGTGTTAGGCGAGGACAGGCTCAAAGAGATTCTCGCCACCAGAGATGTGAGCCTTTATTGGGGGACAGCCACTACCGGCAAACCACATATTGCTTATTTCGTGCCGATGTCAAAAATCGCAGATTTTCTTAAATGCGGCTGCGAAGTAAAAATCCTTTTCGCTGATCTACACGCTTACCTCGACAACATGAAAGCGCCGTGGGAACTCCTTAAACTGCGGACTGAGTACTACGAGCAGGTTATCAAAGCTATGCTCGAATCCATAGGTGTGCCTCTCGACAAACTCATTTTCGTACACGGTTCTGACTATCAGCTCAGCAAAGAATTCACTCTCGACGTGTACAGACTCACCACTTTAACAACGGAACACGATGCAAAGAAAGCAGGTGCTGAAGTCGTCAAACAAATCGAACATCCTTTGATCAGCAGTTTACTTTATCCTGGTTTGCAGGTATTGCATCAATACCGTATTGCTTACCATTATTTTTCCACTTTAAATTTATTGAATTAGGCTCTCGACGAAGAATACCTCAAAGTTGATGCACAGTTCGGGGGTGTGGATCAAAGAAAGATTTTCACGTTTGCGGAAAAATATTTGCCGCAACTCGGCTACTCTAAACGGATACATCTTATGAATCCAATGGGTAGTTAATTTATTTTATTTTTGCATATTTCACGTCAATAGTCACATTTGATTTGGTTTATAGTTCCTGGTTTGACGGGTTCAAAGATGAGTTCCTCTGAAGAAGAATCAAAGATTGATATACTTGATACACCTGAGATGGTTAAAAGAAAAATGAAGAAAGCATTTTGTGAACCAGGAAATATCACCGATAACGGAGTTTTAGCATTTGTAAAATATGTGATTTTTCCACTTTTTGGACAGTTTAAGATCAATAGGAGTGATAAACACGGTGGTCCTTTACTTTTCGTCGATTATGATGCAGTTGAAACCGAATTTAAAGAAGAGGTAGTTGTTGATTTTCTTCGGTAATTGAATTAACTGAATACGATTTCAGAAGTTGCATCCTGGTGACCTCAAGTTAGGCGTCGAGTCTTACATAAATGAGTTACTAAATCCGATTCGAGAAAAATTTAAAGATCCGAAATTGCAATCATTGGTTGAGAGTGCTTATCCACAACCAAGCAAAGCGAAAAAGACACCAAAATCTGCGAAAGCCAAAAAAGAAAAAGTAGTAAAGACAGTCGAAGCAGAAGCTACAGCAAAGTAGATAGTTCGACTCGGCATCTGTTTATTATTTTCTAGACCATCCCTGAAATCATTCGCTTCTTAATTTATCTTTTCCCCTCTGTAGAACGAATAACTTCTCCGCAAAAATTGAATAAATAATTTTGAAATAAATTCCCATTTAAAGATGTTAAGTTGATTGCTTTTCAACGATCACAAGCGAAACCTGTTTACTAAATTTTTTTAGCGATTTGTTCAGCTTACTATCTTATCAACTATTTTGATAAATGTAAATTCAATTGCTCAGCGATTGTTTGTAAAGTAAAATTGCCCTGTGAGCACGCAGTGAATGTGTAATTTTTTTAATGCTTTTAAGCAACTTGTAAATTAAAACACGTTCTACATTTTTGTTCTCACATTAATTTCTTTTTAATGTAATTAAACGCTTACTTTTACAAGCTCTGATTTTAGAATTTCTAATTATTCTTAAGCTACATTGCAAAACTACTCTTATCGTGAATTTACGAATCCTAATTTCTACTAATAATTAATTATGAGAAATTGAGCAAATTCATGTCATACTCTGCTTTTGAACATTTACCTAAAAATTGAAATAATTTTACAACGAACAATAAACAATGAACATAATTTCTTCAATGAATATCAAGTATTCGTACACATCATCAAATCGAATGTTTAATGATCTGAATCTAGTTCGAGGCCTGAATTAAAAATAAGTGAGTCAATTTTTTTTTCATTGTATTCCCCCAAAAACAGGAAAATCATGCTTCAGGTCCGCTGAGAACTACCAATTTGTATTATTTTCTCCTTGAAAAAGTAGTTTAAAAAATCATTTACATTGTTTCGAGTTTAATTATTAATTTTACTTATTTCTGAGGATGGAAGGCTAGAGAAATTTTTGACGTATTACCCTCCACCTATGTCTGGCTGTTTTTACAAGCAAGCAACTAGGTCATTTTGAAAACTTCACTTCTTCTTTCATCATTCTCAATTTTCAACATTTTGCTCTCTCTCTCTCTCCAATTTCAAAATTTTATGGATGTGTGCCACTCGGTGCAAAAAGTTTTTTTCGCAAGATATTTCCTGGATTATTGGTTTTTATGCAGATAGTTGACTCTTTGGACACAATTGTACGACGAATCAATTATTTGAACGTTTAAAAGTATTGATTAAAAATTTGGATTTTTTCACACATTAATTTGAAAAAATTTTAGTTCAGTAAATAAAATTAAAGGTGTGAAAATTTATAAGTAGGTTTTAAATTAAATTGAATTTAAGGCATTTTTACTCATTCATAAAAATTTAAAATTCTATTTAATTTTGGCAGTTGAAAAAAAAAATGCTTCCGCCTCTCAATATCGCGTGCTAAATCTATTCACCAGGGACAATTAGATATTACTTTTGATCATTGTGTTCAGAAACCAATCGTTTAAAAAATTTGCGTAATTTTCTCGCATTAAAACGCATTTTGCATTAGTATTTTGTCAATATTAAAGTGTCAGTGTAACTGTAACGTGGTGCATTTATCGAACCTGAATTATTATGACGACAAGTGGCGAGCCAAGCAGCATCAAATCACCCCAGTCACCAACGATCACCTTAACCTCCTGCCAGGATCAACTCACCGAAGCCTACAGCCAAAATCAAATTACCGCTGCTCTAACCAAAGATTGATCAACTGCTTAACGAACGAAAAATTGTATGAAGTAAATTTGATAAAGTAAACGGAATTTTGATATTCCCAGCTCGATTATTTTATATAAATTGGTTTGAATGTTCTACCGTGATCAAAAAAGTACATTTTACTATTGAAAGAATACTTCACTGCACTGCAAAAAGCGTCATAAATGTTGAGCAACAATTTGATTTATTGATTATCGTATTTTTGAACATTTTAAATGAATATTTTGATAAAAATACGTAAAAACCTAATTTTTATTTGGAATGATTATAATCTGTCAATTATTAAGATATATTTAAATCATATCATATCAAATATAGTTTTCTAACTTCATGTTATTTAAATAAGCCTGCTTTATTTCGTGTTCATCGTGTTACTACCATAGCTTGACATCATCCCAATTAAAAACTATGGATAACATTACAAAAAAGGGTGAAAAAACTCATTAACCAGAAGTTACTATCATTTACAGAGCAAGCGAAGAGAAGATGTGAAAAAGTGTGGTTAAAATGTTTTGACGAAAGATTCAAGACCAAAAGACGCACATGTAAACCTTTGTATCACAGAACTGAAATGAGATCTAAGCAATTCCTTGTGTATATGTCGCAACATTACTAAATTCTTAAATTACCGAACAAAATTAATTTTATTACGGACTCAAAGTCTTAAATTTTTTATAATAGAGTTTAAAGTTTATTTAAATCAATAAAATTTTTAGCATTATTAAACATCAGTGTTAGTGTTAAAGCTATTTTCAAATGCTTATTCCTTTTATAATTTGAAAATATTTACATGAAAGTGTAACTAATTCAGGAAAATTTTTCAATTCTTCAAAACTTTTTATTTTGAAACTAAAATGCTTTTCAAATTTGCTAAAAGTGGGAAGGTAATATGGATCCCAAATCCTCCTGTTACCCCTAAACTAATCGCTTCTCTCAATCCATCTATTCCAATAAAACCCAAAGTCTTAAAATCCATGTTAGACAAACCAGCTACCTAATTTAATCCTTTTTCACTCGCATTTTCGTCGATCCAATTAAGCCATATTAAAGAGCATGTCTCAGGTGTTACTTATGAAATGCAAACTTTATACATTAAAAATTTAAATAAATTTTTTAACAATGTATAAAGTTATTGCATTATTTTATTCACAAATAAGTATAAACAAAGGCTTGCAGTTGCTTATTGCACAATTGAGAATTACTAAAAACAGACTTCAAGTTGAATAAGTCGAGCGTTTTGTTTTTAATTTAAATTCTAATGAATTCATTTTAAAGTTAAAATTAAAAAGGCATTTTTAAAGAAAGGTTATTTAATTTTAGTATATTTTCAGAACAAATGTAAAAAATTTTGCTCTTGCAATGATAACTGAATGCCTTAATGATAAATTAATTTTTTAAATTTAAAATAACTTACAGCATTTGCTTTCAATTACATTTAATAAATTGATAAATAAAATAAAGA
>NCKU01003825.1:231-13901 GCA_003675995.1 Dinothrombium tinctorium | reverse complement strand
ATAAATGCAAAGAAGCGAAAGAGAAGCCGAAAAGCGAGCGAGCAGAAAAGCGAAGTTGAACGCTCTACTTTATTTAATAAAATACACGCGGTAATCAATTTCAAGCGAATACTAAAGTAAAAAATGTCAAAACTTTGACAAGTGTAAAACACTTTGACTTCTTTTTCGTGCAGTTTTTTCTTTTAGCCGCAAAATTTTCAATTCTGAAAACTATCGGAAAGTAATCCGCACTGGGTTAGCTTTTATCTACAAGCATCTAATAGGATTATGTGGCAATTAAAAAAAACTGTAGCCGAGTTAATTGCGCAATGAATGTAAGTAATTAAAACTCTTGTTGCATTGGAGCACATGTTGTTCAATAGTAGCGAAAAATTCTGTGCAAACAACGATTGAAAAATTAATCAAATAGAGATGAGATGAATTATTAACAAACTATTCGCGTTCGCGATGCTGTTTGACAAAGCATATTTTGCGGAGAAAAGCGAGCGGCAGAAAAAAATCAAGCAAAAAGTCATCTAGTCATACATATTTCACAATTCATAACGTATAATGTCAATAACAATTCATGTCAAAAGATAATGTCAACAAAATGAATGAGAGAGAGAAATAAAATGAAAGAGAACAGCGAGAAGAGTAACAGTACTTACAAATCGAAGCGTTCATTTCGGTGGACAAGCATAGCCAAAATATGAGGCAAAGTTGAATCCGCAACGAATAACTTCTTCGCTCTTCTCGAGTATTTCGATGACAGCTTGCGTATGTCATCATTTTCGCATTTGACTTTCGACCCTTTCGCTGTTTTAACGCTGCCTCGCTTTTTCGAGCACTAATTACTTTCTTTGAGTTCGCATACTTCCAAATTGATTTTGCATCGCAAGTGAAGTAACTCTTTCGCTTCTCGCACTGAAATGATTCGCCGTGAACTTAATCTCGCGCCAAACGTGGTCATCGTCTTGCAACAGCGACCGCAGCATCAAGCGGAACGAAAAGGAATGCAGAGAAGAGATATTGTTTCGCGAAGGAGATATAATCGAATTAAGCGTTCGCTATTCTCGTTACTTCCATTCACAAACATAGACATTTATATGCACGGCGAGAAAGAACACCAGGCTCGTTGCGAAAAGTCTCTGTTCTTTATTTACGCTCAAGATTTATGAATTTTCTAGCTGCTGCTCTCGCTTTCTCTCTCTCCTCGAACATCTAAACGAAGCGATATGTTTTTCTGCAATACTTGTGCGTAACTGCGAGCCGCGTAAGTACAACGCTGCCTGCGCTCCGTAGACACTAGCTTCGAATGTGCGCGTTGCACGTCAAATACAAATCCAATATGATTTTGTTCAGCAGAGAAGATAGCAGATCGCATTCCTCGCTTCTGTCATCTGGTGTTTGCATCACTTCTGGCCCGGCCTTTGCATTACACATTGAATCACACAAAACGCTTATTATACATGATTTTGCACAGCAGCGCTGTACGCTACAAATAGCGTTTCTTTACACAGAAACGCATTTAAGCATCAAATACTTCGCGTGCAAAGAACTCATTATATAATTGAAACGCTTAAACTATCATTTGCTTTTCGAGTACGCAATCATTAGTCGGCTATTAATTTTAGCGCAAAAATCGCCCTCAATCATTGCTTAATTTATTGGTCAATTATGAATTATAGTATCGAGAGACAAAGCGAAGCGAGCAGAAAGCGCGATTAAAGCGGCGATGCTTAAGCAAAGTAACATGGAAAGAGAGCCTTTTAACTAGAAAGATTAAACGATATCGGTCAATCGTCGAGACTTTTTTTTTGCGAGAGACGAAATTTAATACCTGACAAAACTCGATGTAATTGCTAGTTAGTGAATTGTAGTTAGACGGTAATACTTTTTTTGACGTGAAAAATGTTCCGCTCACATTACATGCGATTACTGTTAAGGAATACGCTAAATCGTGACGCGATGCTCTCGCCGAGAATCGCTCGCGGGCAAAGTAGAGCGTTCGTTTAATCGTCTGGCGGAGCAAAAAAGAATCGCCGCTCAATACAATGATCGTATGAGTAACCATCGCTCGGTCCGCTTTTGTCTCCTGCTAGCCACTGTTACTGTTGTTGTATGCCTTAAAGGGTGGATGATTTTCGAGAAGTAAATGTTTGATTGCTATTGATTAATGGAGAGTCGTTAACAAAAGTCGTGTTCAATTTGAAGCAAAAACGACTTGGAAAGCGTCGAGAGCAGTGGTGGGACCTGAGAATTGTGTCGAGCGCACGTCGCTCGTTCGTTTGTATGACTTTTCCGCAATGAAAGTGTTTTCGAAATTGGCTGCTCTACAAAATTAGGCGCTTTTATTCGAACTGCTTGTGTATGCCGAACTTGAATCGATTTTTTCTCGCTCCTTCTTTGTTTCATTTCGCTTTGCTTCTTCCTCTCGTTCTCACATCGCATTCGACGAGCCATTCGCCGTTTGTCGTTAAAAACGACGCACCCGAATTATTGCGACAAATGCAATCTTAGAACGCGATGCAAGCAAAGCACATACATTTTTATTTTCGAAAAACGATGATTGTGTTATTTTACAAATAAATCACGCTTTTACGGCCACTAAAAAATTGTATAGCTACATATTGATGCGCGTGATTATTTTTTTTTTTGCTTGCTTTGTACAATGCCTAACGTTCAGCTATGCGACGATGTAATGTAATCGTAGAGATAGCGAGCGAAGAAGAGATGAAGAAGAAGAAGAAGACGGTGGAAAATTGTATTAAAAAAACTTTTTTTGCGCTTTCAACAATTTTGCCTCTGAAAAAAAAATGTAGAGAACTTTACAGTATTGCGTTCAGCAAATATAAAGCAGCGAAGAAGAGAAAAGTGGAGAGAAAGAGAGAAAAGAAAAGTTTTTTTTCTCAATGTATGAGAGTTGAATTTTAAAAAGAAACCAATTCGTGTTCAACAAAACGATGATTTTATACTTTACTGCACTGTTGTCGAAAATATTGAACGAGAAGCGGACATAAATAAAAACGTAAAATTTTTTTTTTGCTTGTCCTCTCTCTCTCTCTCTCCACGCTTTCGCCCTGTTTGCCTTCATCTCTTCTTGTCTTCTTTTTGGTCTCGTATTTAAAGAATACAATAAATATATTTACGAAGGAAGCGCGCAGTGAAAGCGAGCGAGAAATTTATATTTCAAATCACGTTTTGAAGCTTTTCTCCGACAGTAAACGAGCAACTCATTTATTCTTAACGGGCATTTGACCGTTGCTTTACTTTCACGGCGACTAGCGCTTTCGTTTTGTTTGCGTACAATAAAAAGTGTAAAAGAACCATTTTTTGCCGTCGAATCGCGAATGTAAAATCGTTGTGTTTCACTTTTCAGTGAATAGCATTTAATTAACACGCTTAGCATCGACTTCTCCTCTCTGAAAATGGCGCATTAAAATGTTTTCATTTCTATTTCACAGCTATTTGCTGAAAAAGTGAAAATTTTTTTAACTTTCATCATTTACACGAAATACCATAACCATAATTACGCTAATTATTTGCAATTTACACTTGCAAACATGCGAATCTGAATATTCTGCTTAAAAAAATTCATATTCACGAAAAAAGAGTTAACATCTCTTTGCGTATGTTGCGCACATTTGCTGAGTTTTCTAAAGTCGTTATTTTAAAATTTCACGCGAAACGCTTCAAATGAATTGTGATGTATTTATGTAGTTTCGTGTAGCGATTAACTGTAAACAGACGTTTTCGGCTACATTTGCAGCGATCGCTTCGAACGATAACACTGCGCTAGAATGCGGCGAAAGAGATGAGCGAAAAGATGCAAAGGGATGCGAAAGGATGCGAAAAGTTTGCCAACAAACTTTTTCGCTGCTTAAAATAATGACATCTCTTTGCTTTGCCTCTCTCTTCCCTTTTGTTATTCTTGATTTCGTTTAGCAAAACATTTTTGTGTTCACTGCTCTCTCTTTGCTTTCGTTCTTTTCACAACTTACAAAGCGAAACATCGAGTGTATGTAAATTGCGTTTCGAACGAATCGATTTCACTTAAAGTGAAAGTGTTGACTCTTGGTCAATTTGATTAAATTGCATTCCGCTTTGTTCGTCAATGTTTTTCACTCGGCTTCCTCTTACTCTGACTTTTCTTTTCGTTCACATCGAGCTGTTATCATTGTTTAGCACTTATACGAAATTGCATCTTTAGTGAAAGTTAGAATACAACAAAAAGAACGATTGAACCAAGAATTTAAGTTGAAAGTGAGAGAAAAATTGTCAATTACAAATTTTCATGCTTCTATATTTCGCTGTTTATGCACTAGTAGCATATACACTCTGCTAACTTAACAAAAAGTTTTATCGAATGCTGTAACATTATTTTACTTTATTTTTAAATGAGTAGAGTGTACAGTGTAGTATCTAAAGACCAGAAGCGGTGATTTGCGAATATCAAATGACGCTCATTTGTTATTCTCAAATGCCAACCATTTTTTCGAGAGAAATTTATGGAAGAAACAAAATAAAATACATATCGCGCGTAATTATAGTCGAGCACTTAAAAAATTGCTGGAGAATGTATACGCATAACAAGCGAAAAGTGAGAAGACAAAAAACGGTGCGAGCCATGCTCGAGTTTTTTCTCTGTCGTATTACTCAGCTCAATTATGCCTGCGCTCTCTTCTCATTTTAAATTTCATATTTTCTTCTCATAACAATTTTGACACAAATTGGTTTTCATAGAGAAGAATGCGAAAAAATTGTTAAACGTGAATTATGCGCTAGTTTGCTGCTTTGCTAATAATACGCTCAACATTTGGATTAATTGAAAGATGAGAAGAAAGCTATGAAATACGTAATACCTATACACGCGGAGATTAAGTTGTAATTTATTACACTATAAATGAATGCATTACATTTGCCAGAAACTTTACTAGTTACCGCGAAAGAAAAATTTCTCATTTTATCGAACCGAACGTAACATTCAAAGTAGAAACATGTACAGCATGAAAGCTTACAGCTTTTCTCATAAGATTTTTGTGGTGTTTCGAGGGGTTGGCGAGAGTGAATTCTCAGTGAAGCTATAAATAACAAAAACGCAACTTTAAAATGAAAAACTACATGTTCAACTGCATTTATGCGCTGTCTTACACAGTAACAATCATTTAATCACAATTCGTTCGTTTTTTTGTGAGGGGTGGGCACAGCAATCTGCTTGCGATCAAAATGATTTCATCTAAAATAATGTCGTGTACGCTTTGATTTCTCCGAAAGACATTTTTTTAATGCGAAGAAAATAAACAAAAACCCGCGTAATTTGTGCAAAAATAAATAATCTTGTCATTGTTTTTGTTTTTAGCAATGCGCTTACAAAGTAAAAATTGCTTTCACGAGTTATGCGCCGCTAAGACTCCACTTGTTAATTACAGTAATTTTGCATGGCTTTGCAAAATAAACTATTAATCAATTCGCAATTTATAATCCATGCGTCCGGCGTTCTCAATTGGAACAAAATTTATCTAAATTTTTAGATAATATCGCTTAATAAAAAAAGTTTAGAATGTTGATTAAACATATTTATAATCTATTGAATTATAATTTTATTAGAGGATAAAAGTTCACTGATTTTTAACATCGACAAAAATAATTTTAAACTTTTTTAATTTCAATCAATACGATCTCTAAGATAGAACAATTTGTGTGTCTGCTTATAGTATATAAGATATAACACAGCGCTATATACACTTTATATACTAAACATAGCACTAAATCAATAGCTCAAATTGATCGAAATGAAAAGAAGTATTTTGAACTTATGCTTTTCTCAACTGCAGCTCTCAATGTTTGAAAGATAAAATTTAGTATTTTAGAACAAATTGATGAATGATGAATGAGTATTTATGCGAATAAATGGTGAAGAATTTAATGAAAAGAAGTTTGCTTTTCATTTGGATAAAAATTTAAATCGGCTTAATTCAAGTAGAGCACAATCATTTTAAATTAATCGCTCAACAAATGATTTGAATGTGATACAGTTTCGGAAAAAAAATGTTTGTCCCTGATCGATAATTTAATGCTTATCATTTAGAAACGCATCGATTTCAATCAGAATTCACGACAAAATTTAAAAGCATTTCAAAGTACACTCATGTCCAGAAAAATCTTTCGCTTTACTTGAAACATGCTTTACTGTAAAGCAACAAATTGAAAGATTTTTCTGGCTACAAGTGTACAATTCAGTACAATTATCGATATTGTTTAAGTAGGTTTCAATGTATTCGAATGAAAATGAAAAGTGATAACATTTTGCTGAGTGCAAATAATTTTAATTGTTTTTTTTTATGTAACGATTTCATTTGAAGTGGTTAAGCTGCTTATGTTTTAGTTGGAACAAAAAGATATTAAAAATCGTTTAATAATAAAAAATAATTTTTTTAAAAATGTCAAAAGCAAGAGCTACATAAAAAATAGCGACTTCAATATCATTCTAGCTTGAGTGCTGGGATATGGAATGAGCAGGAACTGATTTCTTAATTCGACAAATTTATTCATTATTGTCCCGTAAAATCAATGTATATTGAGTGCACGCTGTTCGTACGGTCATCGCTAAGTTGGACACCATAGCTTTTCACGCTCTCTTATCACAATTCAAAGCGGTTGCAAATATTTGAATGTCAATACAAAGAGAAATGCACATTTTGTAAATTCACAATTTACTCGCTTTCATTTAACATCTTTTCATTACTTTTTCAAGCTTAACAAATATACAGTCAGAGACAGAATGTTTTGCATCTAATCATAAAATTTATCAAACTTTTAAAGAATTAAATCGTTAATCTGAGTGATTAGACAAGTGAAAAGTATGTAAAATTCTTTTAAAAATTTAATTTTATTTACTTTTGCAATTGAATTTGCTATTCATATTTAATATGGTAGAGCACCGCTGCGAGATTCAATAAGCATTTGACATTTTGACGTGTACATTTCTCTCTCTATACAACTCCAGTAGGAAAAGGATTTTCTTTTGAATCACAAATTATTTTGAGGTCTTCGATTTCCATTGTCACTCGTTTAGGCCCACAATTGCCTTTGTAACTCGGATTGACCACATCTGTTTTGCTGTATCGTTTTAGCTAATTAAGCACTGTCCTAATGTCGCAAGAAAAATTACGCGCTATTTCAATCGGTTCCATCGTTTGTTTATTAAACGAGAGTTCTGCGCAGCCTTCCAAACTTTTCATTTAAACTCACTGTTTTTTAATACAATCGGAGGCAAGATCACACATTAATTGTTTCGGTGGCATTTGTCGTTATTTTTCTTATTTTTAAGGAAAAACCTATTAGACGAAATGGGAAGCTAGTTAATTTACTTAAGGTTTCTGCAACTTGCCTTAACACAGTTGAATGCTGTGTTTTTTGAAGTTTGATACGAGGCAAAATAAACTCAAACTTATTTCTCTACTCTAGAAGGTTTTTTGATTTGTTTTTCAAATATTTTCTAAGGATTTGAAAAACGTTTCATCATCGCTAAAAGTATGCATTTCTTTTCTTAACCAGTATTTTAAGGAGAACATTTTCTGAAAACACAAAACATCTTTGTAAAACGTGTTTCTATTATCTTTCTTGTTTCTTTAAGTATGAAAATTTGTGCAAAATGCGATTTAGCGCAAAATCAAGTTATATGAAGTTGAATATTTGAAAATTCGTAAATATATTCAAAATATTTGCAAAACTGCTTTTCAGCACTCGAAAATACAACGTTTTCAATCGAGTTTATTTTCTTTTTTGCTCCCGTTTTTCAACAATAGCAAAGCTTTTCTAAATCTTGCGCTCGGAAGATGAGAGACTGGCTTTAGCTTTGATGAAAATTTTAACAAACTCTTTCTACTTTCGTCAACTTTTTTTGCATTTGTCACTGTTTGCATGTTACCAAATTTTTTTATTCGTCGCTCACAAAACTTTTTGCACAAACCTACGGCTGTATTTCACAATTTGCTTTAAAATTTTCAATAAACTTTTTGCTTTTAAAAAAAAGTTTTTTTTCTAAAGTCTCGTTCTTTTGATTCCTTCTTTTCTTCGAAAGCTTTCGATATTTATTTTACTTTATTCATTTTGACATGAATTACATGGAAAAAAATCTCAACATCGAAGCTTCTTTCTTTTACTTTCTTCCTTTTTCGGTATAATTTTCGAGAAAAGATGTTTTAAGTAAAGAAGAGAAAGGGATCAAGAAAGAAATCGATGCGCAAGAATTACGCTCGAGTATTTCGAACGCGGAGCGTAATTTTTAATAAATGAATCAGTTTTGCGGAAAATTGATAAAGAACAAATTTGCATGTTGAAAACACTCGTAGACATTTTTCGATTCTATGCGCTTTATTATATTCAAAAGTGAAATGAAATTAAATGAAATTCAAGCTTTTCTTTCTCGCTCTCTCTCTCTCTCTCGCATTGAATCTCGTAATTTGTGCTCGCATGCGAGTGGTTTATTTAAATTCAGTCGTTGTAGAACAAAAAAGCTCATCGAATCAAGTTTAAAGAAAGCTTCCACTTTACTCGGAATTCATTATCGAGCAAAAATATTGTTTATTTTTCGCTAGCATATCGAGTCTTATCGTTTTCATTTCAAAGCAGTTCTCATTTTCAATTTGCTTCACTCGCGATCGATTTTCAAACAAAAGCGAATGAAGTAGTCGTGCTTTCGTCTTGAAGCAAATCTTCGAGCGTACCGTAAACGCGCAAAATTTTTCAACTTTTGACTTATTTTAAAATTCATTGCTGAAAGCGAGCGCACAACTCTCGAGAAATGTATGCACACACACGCGTTCAACATTGAGCTTTTCAACTTTTTTGAAATATTTATGAATGATATTGAAAAGTTATTTTCGGTGCACGCCATTATGTGTGATATATACGATGTTACATTGTATGCGACCGATGTAGCTGTAATCTGTAATTGATGAAAGAGGCGCGCTATTTATTGACTTTAATATGTTTCGCATCTATTTAATATTTGATTCTAACTGAATGCTAATTTCGCATTCGCCGCTACTCTGCTTTCATGCGATACATCAAAACTGATCAAACAAAAACGATTTGATAAAATGCGATTTTTCTTATTAACACTTCAATATTAATTATACATTCCTCGTTAATCGCCCGAAAGAAAAATGATGTTGCACTCAATCATCGACTTTTTTTTGCGACTTACGACTTTGTGCAGGATTATCATCGAAAATTGGCGATATGCTCATTAATTATGAGATTAAAGATTACCCAAAATTGACTTTTCTTGTGATTAATTATTTTTTCACTTTCAAACTTAAACTTGTGTTTCGACTCAATTGGTATTTAAATAACCAAAACAGGTGAAATTTAAAGCATTCTACAATTATATAATAAAAAAAAATTCATTGAGATTCTTGTCTTGTGCGATTTCAATGCGATTCAAGTCACATCTTACTTTCTCATCTCGCAAAAATAAAAGCGAGTTTTTTTCGCAAAGAACTGTCGTCGCTCCATTAAGATGAAAGCAAATCCATTGTTTGCATTGAAAATAATTCAATGGCAACCGTATTTGAAATGAGTGTAACTATGTGTTCGTCCGTTACTTTGTAAATTACATATACATAGGGAAGCCGGAATAAGTGACCTCAGCGCGTATCGAATTTAGATTTCGCACTCGATTTTAGCCGTGAAGCAGACAAAAGCTTTTTCGAAATCCGCTTTATTTTCCGTCAAAGCGTACTTCCCGAAAAACGGGGTCCCTCTCGACGGAGCGTCGATTTCAATCCCTCCTTTTGTCGAAAAATGACTGAAGATCCCTTCTTCGCTATTAAATCTTTTTTGTCCAAAGCCCGAAATTCCTCATATCGCGCTCGCATTTGGTCTTTATCTACAAATGTTCTAAAATGCCACTGCTTTCATCACAATACAGCTGAAAACGGAACCCGAAATCACTTCACATTTTTATTTTCGCTTCATTTTTTTTTCTAAATTCACTCATTATTCTCTTCTTCATGCAAATGTTATGAAATGAATTGAATGCATTAGACACTCTATTCATTTTAAAATAAATTTCAAGACAAATACTAAAGCAAAGCGAACTCTTTCCTTTCTAAACGAAGAGAATGTACACAAGCGTAATTGTAGGAATAAGATAAATACAATGTCGGAAAAGTTTATCTGCCTCCGTCTTTGCGACCGTATTTTTCACTCAACTTTTCTCGATAAGATATTCTATTTCGTTCAAAGCTTTACATCATTTGATTTTTCTTTATGGGGAAAAGAACCAATTAAGAGACAAAGTTTGTTAGATATGTTCTAAATGATTTATATTTTAAACTTCTATTGCTAATGAGATAACAATTTAATTGACCATATAAAACAAAATTTCATTTAAGCTCACTCATAAATAAGAAAAGTTCTAAAGTTCTGAGCTTTTTTCTTTCGCGATAGAATTTCCCATGTTTTGATGGCAAGCGAATTAAGCATTCAGAAAAGAGGTGTCATTAGAGTTCTGAAGTGTGTCTACCATTTAAAAAGTATTAAATAAATAGAAATTAATAAAATTTTAACAATCAATTTAATATTTGTGAATTTCGAATGCATAGAATAAGTGAAAAATATACAAAATTTTAAAAGTAAAACACGAAATTGAATTGAATGATCGAAAACTGATTAATTTTTTAAATGATAAAAATGAAAATGAATAAATTGAAAGCAGAGGAGAAAATAAGTCTTTTAAAAATGAATGAACAAAAATTAGCATCGTAACTTTTCGCTCCTTGTACACTCTTTTCAGTTAAAAAATAAAGCAAAATTAATTCAGAAGCATAGAGAAAAGCTTTCTTTTAAAGTGAACAGAGTGTACCTCGTTTAAAGATTGACTCGATTTAATTAATTGAATAATTTAAATTTTGAATTGTAAAAAATTTTGCACTAATTATCACTATATTCATTTAAAAAATTCAATTGTCATAATTAAATTAAACGATAATAAAAAATTTCAAGAAAAATAAATTTGACTTCACTTCAGAATAAAGGTAAAAAAAGAAAAATTGTTTTTGCTTCATTTTGAAATACATACACATGTAGCAGTTGAAAATGTGACACTTTTGTCAGCTTTCATTGAATTAACGTCGATCTGCTTTCAACAGAAATCACTGTTTTCAACAAATTTTCAAAAAGAAAATTCACACTCATGATTCCAAAACAGCTTTTTTATCTGCTTTTCAATATTTTAACCTTATAATTTGAAGTCAAGCTTCATTTTATCATTTTAAAACCAAATGTCGATTCGCTCGAATTTGTTGTGATTTTAAAAGATTGAGCTTTGTGAAATTTAAAAGAGTAAATCAAATGGTCATTATTTCAAATACATTTTAATATTTTTCTATTTCATCAAGTGAATTTTCCTAAGAAAAAGTTCAAGCAACTTTATTTCCACATTTAATAACCTCTGTTGATGTATTTGGTCGCCATTTGAAATCCTGAGTAAAATGAACAACTAGAATCAGAGGACTGATTTGATTTGTATTATACCATAAGTGCAGTTGGCTCTTAATTGGTGTTGTTTGTTTATTGTAATGAAAAAGAATTTAATGATTAGGGCCATAAATTTTAGCGCTGAGAAGTATCCAAATTTTGTGCTTGACTGGCAACGAAAAATTATGAAAATTTTGTGAAAAACTATGAGAAATTTTTTCACTTTAGCTACAATATCAAGCATATCAACAACAGTCATATTGCAAATAAATACAATCTTTCTTCATATTTTGAAAATGCATCAAAGAATGACCAACTAGTCTATCGCCAAAGCTATAGCAAATGTTGTGCTGAAAAACACAGTACTCAATGCGCATAGAGCCAAAAGCTCGCGCGGTTTTAACTTTAATTGCCGCTTCACTCTGAACGAGCTGGACACAACTATCTGAAGGAGCTTTACCACGTCAACGAAACTCGCACGAGTATCCTGATTGTTTCTCAGTTAGTGTGCTCTTCGCAACAAACACATTTTTTATTTATGTATTTTGTAAATAATAAAGTCAAGATTTTAACCATAACACCCGTTCCGTATCAATCGAAGCTGAATTCTTATTGTGAGGCTAAGGCGCGAATTGTCACAATTATGTGCAAAATTTAATAACATTATTAATCATATAAAATAATTATTAATAAAAATTAAATTAATGTATTTAAGAAAGAATTAAATTGCATATTATGATGATCTTTAATATTGCATCAAGATTGACCTAATCTCTACCTATATGCATAATGCAAACCTATATATAAATTCAAGAATAGAGAAGGAGCTTACTATTAGTTACAGAGAACAAAAGGAAAAAGTAAAATTTATTTTACTTCTAAACTTCTTTACTTTATTTGCTTACGCATTTTTTTTTTAGACGAGTGTTGGTATGAATGCAATAAATTTTTCTTTTTTAATTAATCATTAAATTTTGCTTTAATCGTTGATTTAAATTTTTAAAATGCTTGTTTAAAATGTTTATACAATTTCATAGGGAACGTCAAAAAAAATAATAACATTGGTATGGCTCCTCGTTAGCGGTATTTATTCGACTGCACTCCAATTCGCCGAAATTAATAATTAATGCACTAATTAATATTTTTTGAATTATGTTAGCTTCTTATTTCATAACATCGTGAAGTAATGTAAAGAAAAGCGAAAAAAAACAACAAAAATATTTGAAACAATTTTTGACAAAAGCCTTAAATATTAAAATACTTTAAAAAAAAATATTAATTAGTGTAGTGAAGGTATGTAAAGCAATGTAAAAATCGAATATACATTCAGCAATGAAAATAAAATATAAAAATTGACTCAATACATTTCAATGGGTGAAATGAAATTTTGGCCTGTTTTATCTCGAGAAAATCAAAAGGTTAGCACTCAATATTCGAGCTTTATTTAACACTCATTTGATGTATCAAATTGTACAGCTTTCAAAGTGATTTCAATTTGTCAACTAAATACCTTCCCTCGAAAGTGACTGAAGAACTTATCTTTTCATTTCTAAATTTTGCAGTGCGGTAATCTCTAATGAAAAAAAAACTTTCTGATATGTTTGATCACGACTTGATTTTTATTGTTGATTGTAATTAAACTTCAAATTACCATTAGTTTGAGTTTGTTGCATTTATCGGCTACTTAAAACAATTTTTGCAACGAAAATACCAAAATGTTGTTTTCAATGCCTTCTTTTTGACTTTCACTAGAATCTTAAACTCAAAATTCAACTTTTGAATTCATAATTAAAAACGCAGTTCATAAGCTTAATATAATTCTAATATGAATTCTTAAGAATTTACCATCTATTTGAACCTATTTGGTGCAATTTTTGTGATTTTGTGATTTGGTGCTGCCGGCTCAAATTTGGTGATTTTTGGTCGCAAAAGTTTAAAGAAAAACATTTATTACGTCATATATATGCTATACGAATACATATTAAAGCATATGGTGCAGCACAAAAATTCACGCCCCAAGTTATTATTATCAATCAGTTAGAAAAAGTTTTCATTTCGATACGATAAAAGTAGTGTTGTACAAATTACAATTAATTACATTGTAATTAATTACGTATTTAATCACTCCCAAAAAATCAATGTAATTGTAATTGTAATTGTAATTGAAAATTTTAGATGTAATTGAAATTTAATTACATTTAAAA